>CAJQUW010014570.1:5000-231310 GCA_907163375.1 Prostheceraeus crozeri | reverse complement strand
AAGAAGATTGTGATTAAGCCAAGAAAGACAAACATGACTCCTGAAACATTATTGAAGAAATTTAATTATCTCCTTCGAGTTGATGGTAAACAAGTGGCAACATTGACTTATATTAAATCATCTAATCATATTGCAATAAGTAAATTAAATGATGATGATCTAGTATTAGTTTGTTCAAAAGATTTTCATCAGTTCTTACGACATCGTTCTGCAGCTGTTCATGGAAAATCTGATATGCATTATTTACCATGTGAAAGGTCAAATCAATTTGATACAGAATGGACCGTATCTTTATACAGAAAGTGTGTAGAGCCTTTAGGTGGTATCTTACATGAAACAAGAGTGTTGATGCCTCGCATTATTACTTCGGTTAAATTGGTTGTAGATTATTTAAATGAAGTGATTAATGAGCAACATATTTCATTTTCTGAAAAAGAAGGTGTTTTGTCTCTCACTATAAGTGGAAAAGGTATTGAACTAATTATGGATAAAACTCTAATGGACATTTTGGGTTTTGACCAAAATATCTTTAAAAGTGGTACTGTAACCAAAGCTAGCGCAGACATGTCGCTATCGCTTCGTAAAAACTATTTTCAGATATATTCCAATATTGGTGAAGATGTACGTGTGGGAGATGTTGAAGCTCCATTGCTAGCAATGATACCATACCAGCCAAAAAGCTGCAGTATTTTATCTGAGCATACTTTCAAGAAAGTGCATTATACAAAGCTGAAATCAAACTACATCCCACAAATTGATATTGCCATTTATGACGATGCTGGTGTGGTGCGTTGATTCCTTTTCATAAAGATGCTGTGACAAGTATCACACTCCATTTCCGAATGAAGAGTTAATGCAAAAGTATGCTAATATATTTTTCCAATGTGAATAATATGGAAAGTGAAAATAAGGACTCGTTTCTAATCTACTTACCCAGTAATGCTTCTATGAATAAATTTCCCAAAAATAAACCATCAGACTATCGAGTAGAATTAAATCGCCCACTACATTTAGAAGGTGAATGGGAGGTTGGCGTTTCTAGTATTTGCTATGATAGCAATATTCAGAATGTGAATGATTTGGAAGAAATGATATTGACTCCTCGCACCCATGATGGAATAACGATGAATAATGCATTCCAGTTCCCATACAATTTAACATCAGATGGAAAGTGGAACTATGAATGGATTCAGATAAAATCAGATTCTTATGAACCATTTGGGAATGAGAAAATTATTAAGGCATTCAATAGTGGTAATACTTCCATCATGAAGAATAAAAATCAGAAAGCTTATGAGTTTACTATCTATCATTGGAGTGGGAGACAGTTCCTCCGCTTTCATTCTTTTACTAAAGGTCTTACGCTGAGGTTGGATAATGAATTCTATCCACATCTCGGTTTTGGCCATGGACTACATCTAACGTCAATTGCTACTGCAAATGTTAAAAAAGTTTATTCAAAACGAATCAACAAATTTCATTATAGATTTAAAATATTTGATGAAGATGTTGTAGAATGCGAAGAACGCATCAATTTGAAAAAGCGTGCTGTTCAACCTTTATCACTTATTGAGTTAGTAAAACGATGGAATGAGACTGTGGGTAAGAAGTATGGAGAGAAAATTATGGCGGACAAAAATAAGTTGGTTATTCAGAAATATAATGACAAACTTACAGTTTATTTCTCTCCAACCTTGCGTCATTTTGTAAGACATTATACACCTATTATTGGAAGCGGTGTGGTGTATGCTTCTCATGAATATCACACTAAAGCTGATTCAGTTAATGATGAATGGTGGGTGGACATCTATGGCGATCGCATCAAGAAAATTTACCAGTCTTATGAAGAATCTAAAGTTGCTATCAATATAATGCCGCGTCTATATCATACAGTTGAAAGCTTCATTCATGTAGTAAATCCTTATATACAACAGAAGTTGAAGCATGTGATGAAAAGTAAATATGATGTAAAGACACACCACATTTCGTTTTCAATTGAAAATCAACGCGTTGTTCTGAAACTGGGTGATGACATTCAATGTCAATTGAGTAAAAATTTGAAAAAACTCTTTGGTTTTTCAATGCTACAAACAGTGTTTACTGCTGCGCATACGATTGGTATAGAAACACCAATGACACTTGATAAACATGAACAGCACCTTTACATTCAAAGTGATTTGATTCTACCTATTTCTGTTGGTGAGAAAAAAGAATACATTTTACGTGATTTCATTCATGATAAAGACGCTTCATATGGAATAGTCGAGAAGATGTTTGAATCTATTTTCTATCATCCCGTCGTCAAACAAACTATACCCTCTATTGCTATCAAAATTACCAATGGTTTACAGGAGTGCATCCATGTGAAAGATACTAAATCCCTCGTAACTTTAGTGTTTCGGAAAACAAAGTGAAGTCTTTATACAACATTTATTGAAATATGTACATGAATGTGAAGCAATAGACTTTATACAACATCCACTGAAAATATATACATGAGCGCACTTCAATAAACATTGCTATATACATAAAGTCTTTTTACTTCGTGAAGGGTGGAAATATACAGGGATAGGAAAAATGTCTTTCAGTGGAAAAGTCATCACATGGGGAATGTACAGATGTGACACATATTCACAAGGAAAAAACAATCTCATGCGATACATAAAACAACAATGTTTATCTACAGAAATCAACATCAAAATACTAAGTTAAGGATGATTATGCTAAGACGTCTCCTGAATGTGGTAGTGTGAGTTTAGTTCTTTTGGGTGGTGGTATGCCTGTATCAGGATGTCCATGTGGAAGAGATATGTTATGTCCTATCCAACACCTCTTATCCTCCCATGCTGAAAGCGCCCGTTTCTTAAAAGTATAAGTTTTGATCTTATGCGACTTAGATTTTAAGATTGTCATATTGACAAACGTTATATTTTTATTTCTATAGGCTCCCTTGAAATTCTTATGTTTCATGTTTTGCACAATGGATTTTGATATGCCTTTAGCGCGCTTAATGCTATCATCACTATCCTTTAATTTCATAGAATACATTTTAGGGCGGAGGAGAATCATTTCAGCTATCTCCTTCCCTGCTGTTTCATCCTTAAAACAACCAAGTTTGGCCTTATTTTTGATGGAGTATAGTGGGTGATCAGTAGGATAATTTGATGTGTCAAAATATCTTTCTAAAGATTTTCCTACTTCATTAAAATTTAAATCTTTTTGAGTGGCAATACCTAAAAAGAAACTATCTGTGTCACCACCCAACAAACGAACCTCTTTTACGAGAGGACACGGTTTTAGTATTTTATAGAAGAGTTGATACATTTCAAGCTTGGAGTAATCTCGTACAGCTTGACCAATATAGATGGGTTTGCACAACTCAACTTCAGATTTTATCATTTTAATACCTACAAGATCCTCATCGATTATGTCTCTATCGATGAATAGAGGTGATGAGGTCAATTTGTAATACTTTTGATCATCATTAACTAGTTTGTAGTTTACGCGCTTTCTAACATCCTCCATCGTCTTACCAAATAGACTGTTGTTCTTATATTTATAAAAATCTTTTTCAAAATTATTTTGGGCTAGTGCACGTTTCTGGCTGTTACTATCTATGTAGGGTTTGAGGAAGGCTTTCTGTCTAAGTTTAATAATGCGGTGAACTCTTTTTAAAATCATGCCCATTTCTAAATAAAATTTTAAGATGCTAAAGTGGACTAGATAGTTTTCTTTATCATATTGAGTGAGCAAAAGTTTGCGGCAAGGCTTATAGTCGGGTTGTCCACATGATTCTAAATCTTTATGAAATTGTTTCATAAAGTCGGAAAACATATCTTTACTCACTTCACCTGATTCGGGTGCGAGTGGAAAATCTACGGTTTTATGTTTAACATTATTTGGATAGATTAGATCTATCTCAAAATAATATCCCCAATCACCTTCATCTGCAATTGCTAGTATGTTAGAAGGGTTGGAGAGATGTTGAATTTCACTATCATCTAACCAGCTAAACTCAGAGTGAGGTAGCGGTTTGGATAATGAACTACCATACAAATTATTTTGGTCATAATACTTAAGATGGGTATGATCATTACCTACTGTTTCAGATTTTAACCTATGTTTATTTACAAATGTGAGACCACCGCGAATTCCTCGCTCAAATAAATTATACATCTCTGGATCTTGTAAGAGATGAATGCTCTTACCAGTCATTTTAAAAGCAGACTTAAATGACATGGCTGGTAGACTGACAAAGTGGACGGGTTCTAACTTATCTTCTTCTAATGCCACTCGTCGAAACTCTTGGAAAACGTCAGCCAGCAAAAACACATCTAACTTAAGATAGGCAATCATATATTCACCAAATGTATGGCAGTCAAATTTTATCCATGCCTCTTGAGCATGTTCATAGTCCTCTACTGGACAATCTTGATCCGTCAAATCATTTTTAAATTTATCTATGGGTGGAAGAGAAGTCTCACCGAGTTTACTAATCGCATCAAGATATGCATATGGAAAGACTCCTTTCCGTGTGATGACTTCATTAGTTAAATTTGGATATTGTTTCTTAAGATTTTGTGTTAGTGGAAGAGACTTTAGATTTTGTACGAGAGAGGCCAGTGATGCAGTCATAAATTGGTAGGAATCTAAAAATTTTATATCAAAATAGACCGTCTTATTTTCTTTGGTTTTATCGACGGGTACTTTTGCTGTCATGGCCATAAACTTTTCTCTCGTTTGAGCTATTACATCAAACTTCCACTCTTTCATTTGGCCTAAACCTCCTTTTATTATCATATGGCTATCATAGCCCTTAAAATTATGGAAAATGACGGGTAATGTACGCCGCTTCATCCTCAGCGAAAAATTACATTTTAAAAAGAGTGCGTTTCTAAATTTACCAGTAATGTGATCATGGTCGCACACTTTCTTAATCTTATCATCAAATGTTTTACTACATTTGGAGCAAACGTTGCAACTATCAAACTTAGCTTGATCATCTGCTGTCATATGCAATGATCTGCGATAGAGTTCACCATCATGTTTTTGTTGAAATTTTACAGCCTGTTCGAGGAATTGTAGGAAATGGTAAATACAATCCTCACCTTGCCAGACGCGCATTTTATTTTGCCTACCCCTAAAGTGATCATGCCATACTTCATAGCAGGAAATGGCTGCTGGTCGATGGATGTTATCATCGATATAACATTCGATGTCAGCATAGATGACACGAAGAGGACTTAGTTCATCGCCATTCTCTCTATATGAAAACTCCTTATCTTTGGGGATGCGTTCCATTTGCAGTTTACCTCGCTTACACCACTCATAATGAGTTTCAAATTTAGTTTTCCTCCTAAAGTGGCGAATACATCTGTCGCAGTAATAGAACTCTCTACTAGAGTTTTCTAAGTTGTGGTATAAGCGAGAGATTTTGGGAATACCGCAGTAGTGCCATTCCTCACTATCATCCTGTTTTACTAATAACAGGTTTACTGTACGTTCATAACAACTCGAACGCGAGTTGTAGCGCACACCCTTCACTCCTTTTTCCCAAACATGGAGAACTACTTTAATGTTGTTCAATTTTTCAAATTTTTCTATATCTTTAATTTTCATATCGTCACTATTACAGTCATCGAAGTTTAATTCATTCTCCCACTGCCTATAGCTATATGTGCGATTTCGATTCGCATTGATGTCATTATAGTGGAGAATGGAGAGGACAGCATATTTAAAACATTGCGATTCGCAATCGACATTGATGACTGCTGTTTTGTTTTTTAAATTTTTTGGAAGTTTAAAGGAGTCTCGACCACCTTGATTTCCTAATAAACTGATTTTAAATAAGGCGGACTCAATGCCGTCAAAAATGAGACCACTATCGCGCTCGTTAAATTTATCAATATTTAATTTTAATCCTTGGATGTGAAAATTTATCCAAGACTCATAGTCTACAACCTCGGTTGCAGGAGAGGAGGGTATGTGAAACTCCAACCTCTCTATTATTTGTCCAGTATGGTGGTCGATTTTTACATATTTTATTTTAAGATAGATGAGCGCCTTCATCCTAAAATTGTCTAAATTGTTGAAGAGCGCTTCTATCAATGATGAATTTTGATGAAACCATTCCTCAAAGTTAGCAATGGTTTCTGAGGAGTCCATCTGGTAGTTCCTCACTAAATTATTTATGGACACTTCAGTGAGTCGGATAGAGGAGGTACCGTTGGTGTAGGTATCGTTCGTGTGTGTATGTTGAAGTCTGTGCGAAGATAGTTCAAAACGTGTCTCGAAAGACTGAGCGCACAAGTCGCAAGAAAAGGAGACGACGTTAACAGAATCATCCCCACCTTCGGAGATTGATGCCGGCTTAGGTCGACAAACACCTCGCTTGATGTGTCGGGTGAGATCCCATTTCCTCGTGAAGATGTGCCCACAGTCAGCACATTCCCACTCGTTGCCATGTCGCGACAGTTCTGAGGTGGAACTCACATCACCTGAAAGAGAAATCATTCTATCATCTCTGTTCAAGCCTCAGTGTAGTGTTACAACCTACCTTGACTCAATAACTCTAAACTTTCCTCGAGAAGGGAGGGCGTTGGTGATGAAGTTGATGCCTGAAATTGAGGAAGATGCTATTAGCCACACGTTTGAGGGAGATGAGAGAGGAAATCTTCAACTTACCATTTGAACGAAATTATGTTTAAGCTTGATACTTCAACAAGATAGAGACTTCACTCAAATTTGGAATTCACGAGATAGCAGTTCACTTGTATACCTCAAATAATAACAGAATTCTCTAGAGAACACTTCACTTATACGTCTCAAAGACAGAGTGAAATGATACGGATGTCACTTTACATATATACTTTCATATTCATCATTCATTGGCTGTTCATTCTGATTGGTTGCTTGTTGATACTTAAGAATTAGAAAACATTTCAAAGTCATTATTCACAGTCAACATGACAAGTCCTCCGACCACACCAAACACAAAATTCTCTTCTCCATGCTCAACACCAAAGGCGCTCGTTGCACCAAACGCTCCAACGAAGGGGAAGGTAGAGAAGGTGTACCGACTGGGCAATATCAGAAAGTTATCATTACCAGCGGATGAGGAAGAGGAGAGTGTATGTGAGAAGGAGTGTCCCGACTTAACAGGCGTGAGGTGGAAGTATCTCCAGTACGATACTGACGATGTGATGGAGATCACCAGCACGAAATTCCTCCACCAATTATGGGAGTGGTACACCCCTAACTCCCAGCCACGAACTATGGCGGAGTGGGAGTATATTGACAAAGTGAGGCTCGCAGTGGAAGAACGATTAAAGCAACTGAACTGTTTTTGTTATCTATGTGAAGCCAGACTCTGGGACGATATTGACGATGAAGACCTTTTGAAATACATGCCATAATAAATTTTTATTTCGTATTATCTTTGCTTTCATACTGACTTACTTGAATGGGACTTCAGTGGATGATTTAACCATGTATACTTTTTCATTTGGAAATAGTAGCACGCTTAGTCTAACTTGTAAATCTTATAACATTTCATATGGGCGATGATGGTAGATGGTAGATGACACCCTTCACTCCTTTTTCCCAAACATGGAGAACTATTTAAATGTTGTTCAATTTTTCAAATTTTTCTATATCTTTAATTTTCATATCGTCACTATTACAGTCATCGAAGTTTAATTCATTCTCCCACTGCCTATAGCTATATGTGCGATTTCGATTCGCATTGATGTCATTATAGTGGAGAATGGAGAGGACAGCATATTTAAAACATTGCGATTCGCAATCGACATTGATGACTGCTGTTTTGTTTTTTAAATTTTTTGGAAGTTTAAAGGAGCCTCGACCACCTTGATTTCCTAATAAACTGATTTTAAATAAGGCGGACTCAATGCCGTCAAAAATGAGACCGCTATCGCGCTCGTTAAATTTATCAATATTTAATTTTAATCCTTGGATGTGAAAATTTATCCAAGACTCATAGTCTACAACCTCGGTTGCAGGAGAGGAGGGTATGTGAAACTCCAACCTCTCTATTATTTGTCCAGTATGGTGGTCGATTTTTACATATTTTATTTTAAGATAGATGAGCGCCTTCATCCTAAAATTGTCTAAATTGTTGAAGAGCGCTTCTATCAATGATGAATTTTGATGAAACCATTCCTCAAAGTTAGCAATGGTTTCTGAGGAGTCCATCTGGTAGTTCCTCACTAAATTATTTATGGACACTTCAGTGAGTCGGATAGAGGAGGTACCGTTGGTGTAGGTATCGTTCGTGTGTGTATGTTGAAGTCTGTGCGAAGATAGTTCAAAACGTGTCTCGAAAGACTGAGCGCACAAGTCGCAAGAAAAGGAGACGACGTTAACAGAATCATCCCCACCTTCGGAGATTGATGCCGGCTTAGGTCGACAAACACCTCGCTTGATGTGTCGGGTGAGATCCCATTTCCTCGTGAAGATGTGCCCACAGTCAGCACATTCCCACTCGTTGCCATGTCGCGACAGTTCTGAGGTGGAACTCACATCACCTGAAAGAGAAATCATTCTATCATCTCTGTTCAAGCCTCAGTGTAGTGTTACAACCTACCTTGACTCAATAACTCTAAACTTTCCTCGAGAAGGGAGGGCGTTGGTGATGAAGTTGATGCCTGAAATTGAGGAAGATGCTATTAGCCACACGTTTGAGGGAGATGAGAGAGGAAATCTTCAACTTACCATTTGAACGAAATTATGTTTAAGCTTGATACTTCAACAAGATAGAGACTTCACTCAAATTTGGAATTCACGAGATAGCAGTTCACTTGTATACCTCAAATAATAACAGAATTCTCTAGAGAACACTTCACTTATACGTCTCAAAGACAGAGTGAAATGATACGGATGTCACTTTACATATATACTTTCATATTCATCATTCATTGGCTGTTCATTCTGATTGGTTGCTTGTTGATACTTAAGAATTAGAAAACATTTCAAAGTCATTATTCACAGTCAACATGACAAGTCCTCCGACCACACCAAACACAAAATTCTCTTCTCCATGCTCAACACCAAAGGCGCTCGTTGCACCAAACGCTCCAACGAAGGGGAAGGTAGAGAAGGTGTACCGACTGGGCAATATCAGAAAGTTATCATTACCAGCGGATGAGGAAGAGGAGAGTGTATGTGAGAAGGAGTGTCCCGACTTAACAGGCGTGAGGTGGAAGTATCTCCAGTACGATACTGACGATGTGATGGAGATCACCAGCACGAAATTCCTCCACCAATTATGGGAGTGGTACACCCCTAACTCCCAGCCACGAACTATGGCGGAGTGGGAGTATATTGACAAAGTGAGGCTCGCAGTGGAAGAACGATTAAAGCAACTGAACTGTTTTTGTTATCTATGTGAAGCCAGACTCTGGGACGATATTGACGATGAAGACCTTTTGAAATACATGCCATAATAAATTTTTATTTCGTATTATCTTTGCTTTCATACTGACTTACTTGAATGGGACTTCAGTGGATGATTTAACCATGTATACTTTTTCATTTGGAAATAGTAGCACGCTTAGTCTAACTTGTAAATCTTATAACATTTCATATGGGCGATGATGGTAGATGGTAGATGACACCCTTCACTCCTTTTTCCCAAACATGGAGAACTATTTAAATGTTGTTCAATTTTTCAAATTTTTCTATATCTTTAATTTTCATATCGTCACTATTACAGTCATCGAAGTTTAATTCATTCTCCCACTGCCTATAGCTATATGTGCGATTTCGATTCGCATTGATGTCATTATAGTGGAGAATGGAGAGGACAGCATATTTAAAACATTGCGATTCGCAATCGACATTGATGACTGCTGTTTTGTTTTTTAAATTTTTTGGAAGTTTAAAGGAGCCTCGACCACCTTGATTTCCTAATAAACTGATTTTAAATAAGGCGGACTCAATGCCGTCAAAAATGAGACCGCTATCGCGCTCGTTAAATTTATCAATATTTAATTTTAATCCTTGGATGTGAAAATTTATCCAAGACTCATAGTCTACAACCTCGGTTGCAGGAGAGGAGGGTATGTGAAACTCCAATCTCTCTATTATTTGTCCAGTATGGTGGTCGATTTTTACATATTTTATTTTAAGATAGATGAGCGCCTTCATCCTAAAATTGTCTAAATTGTTGAAGAGCGCTTCTATCAATGATGAATTTTGATGAAACCATTCCTCAAAGTTAGCAATGGTTTCTGAGGAGTCCATCTGGTAGTTCCTCACTAAATTATTTATGGACACTTCAGTGAGTCGGATAGAGGAGGTACCGTTGGTGTAGGTATCGTTCGTGTGTGTATGTTGAAGTCTGTGCGAAGATAGTTCAAAACGTGTCTCGAAAGACTGAGCGCACAAGTCGCAAGAAAAGGAGACGACGTTAACAGAATCATCCCCACCTTCGGAGATTGATGCCGGCTTAGGTCGACAAACACCTCGCTTGATGTGTCGGGTGAGATCCCATTTCCTCGTGAAGATGTGCCCACAGTCAGCACATTCCCACTCGTTGCCATGTCGCGACAGTTCTGAGGTGGAACTCACATCACCTGAAAGAGAAATCATTCTATCATCTCTGTTCAAGCCTCAGTGTAGTGTTACAACCTACCTTGACTCAATAACTCTAAACTTTCCTCGAGAAGGGAGGGCAGGGCGTTGGTGATGAAGTTGATGCCTGAAATTGAGGAAGATGCTATTAGCCACACGTTTGAGGGAGATGAGAGAGGAAATCTTCAACTTACCATTTGAACGAAATTATGTTTAAGCTTGATACTTCAACAAGATAGAGACTTCACTCAAATTTGGAATTCACGAGATAGCAGTTCACTTGTATACCTCAAATAATAACAGAATTCTCTAGAGAACACTTCACTTATACGTCTCAAAGACAGAGTGAAATGATACGGATGTCACTTTACATATATACTGTCATATTCATCATTCATTGGCTGTTCATTCTGATTGGTTGCTTGTTGATACTTAAGAATTAGAAAACATTTCAAAGTCATTATTCACAGTCAACATGACAAGTCCTCCGACCACACCAAACACAAAATTCTCTTCTCCATGCTCAACACCAAAGGCGCTCGTTGCACCAAACGCTCCAACGAAGGGGAAGGTAGAGAAGGTGTACCGACTGGGCAATATCAGAAAGTTATCATTACCAGCGGATGAGGAAGAGGAGAGTGTATGTGAGAAGGAGTGTCCCGACTTAACAGGCGTGAGGTGGAAGTATCTCCAGTACGATACTGACGATGTGATGGAGATCACCAGCACGAAATTCCTCCACCAATTATGGGAGTGGTACACCCCTAACTCCCAGCCACGAACTATGGCGGAGTGGGAGTATATTGACAAAGTGAGGCTCGCAGTGGAAGAACGATTAAAGCAACTGAACTGTTTTTGTTATCTATGTGAAGCCAGACTCTGGGACGATATTGACGATGAAGACCTTTTGAAATACATGCCATAATAAATTTTTATTTCGTATTATCTTTGCTTTCATACTGACTTACTTGAATGGGACTTCAGTGGATGATTTAACCATGTATACTTTTTCATTTGGAAATAGTAGCACGCTTAGTCTAACTTGTAAATCTTATAACATTTCATATGGGCGATGATGGTAGATGAAATAGTGTTAAATAAAATTAAGATAGCTTACACTTCTGATACAGGGATAGCAATCGACTGCGATCCATGTGTAAAGAGCTTGTTAGACTGCGGAAGGGAGAAGTGTGTTATGTTGCGTGTGGCGCGTGAGTGTCCTCCCATTTCATTCCATTCATCAATTCGTCTCATTGATAGAGACAGGTAGAACTCATGGTTGTCATAACGTATGCAATGGAAAGTTTTAGGCAACCTTCGACAGTTGGCTAAATGTCGCCCTGGCGCGAATGCATACTACGTTGAGACAGAGGCAATCACTTGCAAACATGACGCAGAGAGGTTTAACAAGATTGACCATTGCCGAATGTCCCTTGCGGTATACATAGCTACGGGTTTCACCGCCGCCCTTTACAGGAACGCCCGTCGAAAGGAAGTATTACACCGAACTTCATTTGCAACGTTCAAGTTGACTGATAGCAGATTCAACTTAATGATAGTATTCGCCAGTCCGAAGACTGCCCAGGGCAAACCGCGTGGAGGTTCTATCATGTCTTGCCCCATGGTGGCCCTTAAGAGAGCCGTTGGTTTGTTCTCGTCGTATCTGAAAATAGAAGGAAAAATAGATGAAATTATATTCAAGTGATAGAGATGATATTAACTTACCATAAGAGAAATTTAGCCGGTTCGTGACCCCTTCGATGGTGGTGGCTGAGGCAAGTACTTGGCCGGCAGTTTTCGCTTCCGGTGGCGTAATTCCTTAATTTCTCCATCATGTGTTATGGAGACATGGAGACAGCGTATGTCTGGCATTGCCCCTTCGTAGCACTCAAAGGAACAATCTAACTCCTCTTTCTGAATCAAAATATCATCAACAATTCTGCTAGACGTAATGGGAAGGTGAAGTGTTGTTCGCTTCTCCTTCATAGTGACGTTTCTAGCCTCAACCAGACTCAATTTTGTCTGCTCAAGTTGAAGTTGGAGCGTCTCTTCCTTGGTCCTCAAACTTTTAATGAGTTTCACCTGCTCATCTACCCGCTTCTCGCTGGTGATTGCTCTCTGTTGGTAGGGCTCTAGGTTTTTTACCTGTGTCTTTAAACTACGTATTTCCGACACTTTGGCTTTGAGGCTGAAATTTTCATCCCTGAGCGCAGCGCACTCATTCTTATATCGGGTGAGTTCGTCTTTTATCTTCCTTATAGCAAATTCCTGACTGACTTTTGCGATCTCACTGTCTTTACACCACTGCTCAGTCTGTTTTTTAATCCCCTTTGTTGTTTTGGGGGAGGAGTGAAGTATTGGCTTCTTGATAGGTTTGTTTGTGACGACTACTTCCTCAGATTCACTATCATCGTTTTCATCATTGCCTGCCGCACTGTGATCGGACCCTATGATTGACTGTATCGCTTTATCTAGATCCGTTTCTACATCGTCGAGTATTGACTTCTCGACAGCTTTGTTTGTGGCGACTCCTTCCTGAGATTCAGTATCAACGTTTTTATCATTGCCTGCTGCACTGTGATCGGATCCTATGATTGACTGTATCACTTTATCTAGATCCGTTTCTATATCGTCGGATGTTTCGTTGAAGTATCTGACTATCATTTTGCCAACGTCCGATGTCGTGTAATTGGCAACCTTTGTGGTTGGACATGCTAAGTGAGTAGTGTAAAATTCCTCATTCTGCTTGCCTTTGGTAAATTTTAAGCAATGAATACAGCCAGATATTACAGCTAATTCTTTATGCTCATTGGGCGCATCCTTATATTTATTCAAATGGCGCTTGAACTCGCCACCTCGCTTGACTTCGCCACATAGGCACTTTTTAAAATGAAACTTTGAGTTGCCTCCCATTTTGTAACTTATGTATCTGTAAAGGAAGGATGAAATAGAATTACTAACAGGCGACATTGGCAGTCATTCTTATAATCATACAGCAAAATTGTGAGATTGGTGGAAAGTGTCGAACCTTTGAATCCGTTACAGGCATTACTCAGAGGGGATCTTATCCCAACTCCAAGGCCTCGGCCCACAAATCCAACCTCCCGCGGACAGAGCGTGCGTCATATCACTGTGTTGGTATCCGGACCCCGATTTTGACATGAAAATCAGTGGATTGTTTACAAAGGTTGCACATTCCAAGCCGAAGCACGCCTCCCACAACTTAATAAATGTCTTACTTGAATTCAGCAGGGTCGAAAACCCCAGAAAACCTCCAAAACTAGTGAATTTAAATTTTTCAATTTTGTAGCACTACTTTTGAAATTTTATAAGTAGTCTATCACTAAGGGCAGGTCAATAGCGACCGAACCTTTTTTGAATCAAGTCAAACGGACTTGTAGAAGCAAAGTTACAAGCCTTTAAAGTTTTGGAGTCTTTTATGGCCTGGAGACGAAGGCCATCTCCTGGCTAACCTCTAAGTCTGACGGCTTAGCTGATATCAGCAATGAAATTTTCTAAGTCGGTTTCTTTCAGAAACCCGGAATTTGGAATGTCCGAAGCTATCATCGGAGCTCAGAGAAACGACCTACCTTCGACAATCGTTCTCCTCTAAATGAAAAGTCTCTGTCGGTTATATAGTGTGTGGCGATCAGCTGATGACGTAATACCCATCATCCAAACACTAAAAACCCGTCTATCTCCGGTTCTAGTGCTCCGATTGAGCTGGAAATAGACCATTTCCATGTAGAATTTGACGCTGAATCCGAATCTGTCCTCCGTTTTCCCATCCGATGCTTCGTTTAGGCTCTACAGTAGGCAGCCATCGCAAAAATTCTAACGGTCGTTTTTCCAAAAAATGTTGAAAATTTTTCTCTCCGATTGACTTGAAATTCTCCGATTGACATGAAACTCATCATATAGATAGAGAATTTCACGCTGATTCCAAATCTGAAATCCGTTTTCCAATCCGATGCTTCGTTTTGAAGCTACAGCCCAAAACGTCCCAAATTCTAACTCTGTCGTTTTTCGCCAATGTCCCAAAATCTTAAATGGCGTCTCACATCTAAACGAAGACAGATATGAACAAGCCGATTCTTTCAGTGAATTTGTCTCACTCTTATCTTTCAAACGAGCTATGGCACGACTAAATCCGTCCACTGGAAGCCAAAATCGAAGCGAGCTGTCCAGAGGAGGGGACGTCAGCGAAAATTTTTCTCTCCGATTGCGTTCAAATTCACCATACCGATGCAGAATTTTACGCTGAATCCGAATCTGGCCTCCGTTTTCTCATCTGACCACTCCTTCCACTCGAAACAGCCCATTTTACAACCCAACATTCAGCAGATTGCACGAAAAACATCACACACTATAGCCTCAAGACTAATCCTGGCGGTCGCCCAAGTCCACCACGACACTCTGTCGTTGCAGAGGGGGGGGAGTCAGCGAACATTTTGTGAACGTGGATCAACCTGGCCGGCACACCACGACAGACTACAACCTCTGCCGTTCCAGAGGGGGGGGGAGTCAGACTCGAAGCACCACGGCGGCCGACCACGACACTCTGTCGTTCCAGAGGGGGGGGGACGTCAGCGATGGCGGCCATCTTGCGCTATCTGGTGTTTGTCACTTGCTTACTACTTAAGTGCTTTGTCAGATCACACCAATATTTATGACGTCAATAGCATAGAAGATTTTAGCGTTGAATGTTTGAGTCTGAATGATTCGGTTGAAACAGGTTTGGTAGAATCGTGACTTGTCAACTTGAACAAGCCAAGCATGAACAACAGGAGCTGTTCTGCTACAAAAGTAGAGGTCATTGATTACCAAGTATTCTACCATTGACAAAGGGCCTGGACCCGAAATTCTGGCGATGTTCTTATGCAATTTACTTTACTTTACTTGGTATTAAACATATCGGGAGAGAATTTAGTCTGTGTTCAATCGCATTGAATAATTGAAATCCCCTAATTAAAAATTTAGATACTTCTAATCACTTTTTACGAGGATTTACGACAGATAATGGAATGGACACTGTCCATACAGGCCTATTGTATGTTTGCATCTTGTGTCAAAGCACTACATTGCTTGAACTTCCTTTCTCTGTTTCCGATCTCATTCTCTCCTTTTCTCATTTCATTCATTCAGTTTGATAGATCTTGTCTTCTAAAGAAGAGAGCGTAGTATAGGTGGGCTCCACGTTTTCAAAATTGTCTAAAATCCATATAAATGAAGCAACTGTCACAAAACTTCAAGTACACGTAGTTGAGGATACCTTCTACCCACAGACAAAACATTATAGGACAAGTGTTGAACGGACGATACTTGAAGTCATCAATGATGACAAAGGTAGTGAGTAACACGAGGACCAACATGATATTGATATCTGAAATAACACCGTGAAAGTATCAAAGCAGGCAATCACTAATTGCTTCAATTTATTAGGCAAGCCACAATGTTTCTGGACCAAGTGTCTTGGTTAAACAAGTAAATAAATTTAGTTATCGATTGTCAGCTTGCAATGAAAATTGATGAGAATATATAAAAGATGCAAGACTTTTTTGGGTTGTGCAATGATTTAGTAAATGGATTGCAGGCTGATCTGACGTCTGTTTGACGATTTTTTATTATTCGTGTAGCTATTATTCTTCCTCCGTATTTGTCTAATCGGTTACTATTTCAAATTTTCGACAACACCCTTTAAGGTTAGAGCTTATTTCAAAATGATATTCTGCATGTGTACATGTACGTGTATATTATGCACTGTTGATAAATTTGATGCTTTATGCCTGCTTGTTGAACTGTGTTGTAAATGTAAGAGATACTTACGATAGTGAGGAATACTGATCATCATTCGCATCGATGCCATCATAAATGCTTCCTGGAATGGGCGGTGTCAAGTCAATTGTGATCCCGTCTGACATTGCTTCTGCACATCGACCAACTGTGTTGCACGCTGTCACAACTGCGTGATAAGTTATTCCAATTTCAGGTGTAATAGTTGTTATTATCATTCCTGAGTAAAAGAGAAAAAATACAAAATCAATCTGGTTTGTAGCTTTGTATCCAATAGTGAACATAATTACATCGCCTTAATCAGCGGCATTTAAGGTACATGCGCCTTGCGCTTATATGCACAACCCTAATTGACACTTATCTTGTGCAAATTGACCTGATATTATGTAATTTCTGATTTTCATTTGAATTGATCTATATATTTCTATTTTCTTTATCTTTCTTTCAAAATCCTCGGAACATCAATTGTGTTGATAAAGATCACATCTAATTCTAGCAATTGATAGCAGCTAAAAAAACCTCACCATGAATCATAAATAGATTACCGATCAGTTGAAGCATACGATCGCAGTCTAAGCTACATGCACACAATGCAAATTGTCAGGGTTGCCGTGGGGATTGATATTTGAATCCCCACCCCACCCATACCCACAGAAAAACCTGTGGGTATCCCCACAGAATGCCCACGCTCCCACAGGATAGGCTCCTGATTAATGCGTTGCTCGTGTTCGTATAGAATGCTTGATGTCCAATTTCTCCATCTCTGTGGAAATTTTGCACATCATTCAACGATCCGAAGGCCGTATTTGACTCCAGAGATGTGGAATGGGAGTCCTTGAAGAAAGTTAGTGACTGCGTGTTGCAACTTTTATGACTTTTCTTTTCTATCTTCGGTATAGGTCTATTGCTCTTTAAAATTGTAGTAGCTCATTTTCTATCATTATTGAGCCTTGATTCTGACTTGCCACCTAGAAATTATTGTACCGAAAATTTAACTAGATGCTCGTTCAATGCACACGTATTTTACTCACAAATTTACATTTGCTTGAATCATTTGGTTGCATTGGCAGATAAGTGTTCTTCATCTATCTCTACTGATTCGTAAGTTTTTGTCGTCTGCTGCCAGCTTACACGTACAGTTTACATAGGTTCTTCTCATTCCGCTCTTAAATCTTTAATGATTTATGAGACATGACACTCTTTTTTCTTTTCCATAAAACTGCCATAACGTAGTTTACCGTAAACGCAATTCTATCTCGAAATGTTTCTTTTTCATAGTATGACGAAATTGTCTTTATTTCTTTGCTTTTATAACAAATCGGTTATTGATCAGCTTGTGCTTTTCAAACTTCATATTTTACTCACTTTGGATTTTTGGTTCACTTAATCTAGTTATTGACCATGTCGATCCTACTTCATTTTGCTACAGGATTATTTTAAGGGCACAATTTTTGTATTAATGCTCCCTTAAAGGAGACACATTTGTATAAAAATATAACAACTATACATGTAGGCTATAGGAAACATGGCCTTACTAAAATGTTGGGATGAAATATTAATACGAGTATGTACTTAGTTATGCACAACACTCGAGCATTGCATAGTACGCTATTCTGAAATTTCGATGTTTCTTATATTCGCCTTTTACCGTTCGCTGTTATAACACTAAGCAACCAGTCTACATCAAGTAAAATCAAACCTAAGCTTACATTACATCATGTATACATGTTATGCGAAGCATTCTCATGAAATATACACACACTCATTTCAAAAGAACTATACTTAAATTCCTCGCTGTAGACAATCGTGATTAAGTACAACATGTTTCACAAAAGCAAGCATGAATATTTATCAATATAATAATAATAATAATAATACTCGTTTATTCATCAGAATGAAAATCACACAAGACAAGGTAAGTTGTACAAAATCAAAGGAAATTCATGCATATGAGAATGAACAAATCGTTTAACGTTCGTGAAATAAGTCACATAAACCAATGAAAGTTTATCAGCAAGAAGTTAGGATCAATAAATTAAATCAACATTCAATTATAGAGTGTAGTACAAGTTGGCACAAATGATTTAAATCGTCTTTCTGATCTACATAGCGGTACAGCGTAGTGATACGAATGCTGTAACAAAGGCGGCAGTAAAGAATGAAGAATGTGGCTAGCATTCGACATAGAAGAAAAGAGTTTCAATGACTGAGCTTGTCTTCTTGTAGAGAGGAGTGGAATATTATTACAATCGCAATGCAGTCCACACACAACATGATGGAAACGCCTTTGAGTCTTCTCCAGTTTCCGACTATTCCTATCATTGATGCCGATAAAAAGTGGATTGCAATACTCAAAAATTGGAAGCACGTAATGCTTGCAAACACAAATAAGGTCATTCTTCGGTAGCAATTTTTTCAAGGATCGGATTAGGAATAAGCTTTGTGCTGCTTTCTTGCATTGATTGTCGGTATGAATGTCCCATGATAGACGCTGATCATAAGTAATATACGAGTAGCTATTGACATTTTAACTGTCAGTTTAAGTCCTGAAGGACCTTAATGTCCCCACAATATTTTTAGTCAGCTGCTTTTCGTTAAGACTCGATTTTTACTGCAAATAATTTTAAGTGTATGTATTTGTCTGTTTTGATAGATTATATACGAGTTTCACATGTTCCATTTGTGAGAATATAATCCTTGGCTGTCCTGTAAGTTGGTATTTGGGGTTTCCAATGTGAGTTTTTTATTCGTTTGGTTGCTTATAGTGGTGCTCTTTTCAAATAATAGGAAGTTCATCAACATACAAAGACAGGGTTGAGCATAAATTAAAAATATTCATATGTTGCTACACTGCCAGTACTTCAAAATGGTCACTCTATTACAAAAAGTCACCCTGTCAAAAATTCTTATGTAGGCCTTCACTATATGTTTGCGGTCTACCAATGTGGATTATAGCCATCGTTTGTTGCTCAATGGATCATGCCATGTTGATATGTGTGAATATTCCCGTTTAATATTCGTTCATTGATATAATATAGCAATCATTGATAATTCTATCTCCATTAATGCCGATAAAGAAGTAAAATACATTTATGCATTTTTCAAGTCTAGAATTGTTTCGCGGTAGAAATCGACTATATATAGAGGTATTGTTGGAAGGAAAAGGCCAGGTTAGCGATTGAAAAAGCTAAATTAAGTTGGTCTAGAAGAGCAGGTTCACGAGATTTATGGAGTGTAACCAACGCTGCACTCGGCACCAAAGCCATCAATCCATTGGCATCTTTATATGCGAATTTCTCGTCTTTACAAGAAGCTGCAGAAAATATCAACGCAAAATTTGGGGGTTATTTCACCCGCTTAAGTGACACTTCCATCTGCCCGGGTTTGTCGGAAGATACGTGGGATCTTGTAATTACGGTTGATGAAGTACAACGCAGCTACTCGCTCTAAATCCCAACAAGGCGTCCGGCAGTGACCAAGTTCCCGCCAAAGTGTACATTGCCTCATCATATGTGTTAGCAGGGCCTTTAACGCACTTGTTTAATATGTCAATTCAAGAGAGAAGATTTCCTAAACATTGGAAATTTAGTCATACGATTCCTCTCCCTAAGTCATCAAGTCTTACCATTGAAAATTTGCGTCCAATATCGCTACTCCCAATTCCATCTAAGATCCTAGAAACGTTCGTATTATACTCAAAGGTCTATCCAGCTATCATCCAGGGTTTCGGAGAATCTCAATATGGGGCTAGATGGAATTCCTCCACAACGTGTGCGATTATCAGTTTGATCAATTACGTGGTTAATTTACTTGATGAAGTTAATGTTGCGGGGATTCAGCTCCTTATTTATGATTTTTCAAAGGCGTTCGATGTATTAAGCCACCGTGTTATTATTCAGCGGCTTCAAGATTTGAATTTCCCCGACGGATTCGTTGAATTGATTATTAACTACCTAAGCGATCGGTATCAAGCTACGCGCATATGTGACGTTGTCAGCAGCCCAATATTGGTTACCTCTGGAGTTCCTCAGGGTTCAGTTTTGGGACCGGCTCTGTATTGCATTGTTGCAGGTAGTCTTCAGAAAGCACATGGCTCGTCATTTCTGATGAAATATATAGATGATATAGCCATTGCTATTCCAATCTATAAATCTTGTGATTCTGCCTCTCGAACAATGAATGAGCATAACAACATGATATCATGGTCCGAAGAAAATGATCTCATTATTAATGTCCGCAAAAGCAAGAGCATTTTGATAAATAAAACGATTGATGCTTTCGCTGTGATCATTTCCAACATGGAGGTCGTCACTGAAGCCAGAGTCCTCGGCGTAACAATTAACAGTCGATTAAAATGGGACTCACATATTGATGGTATCGTAAAAACTCCTCGTCTAGAAGATTGTATGCCTTGAGAGTTTTGCGACCGTAATTGACAAATGATGATTTACGAACATTATATTTTGGATTGGTCAGACCTGTACTTGAATATGTGAGTCAATCATTCGTATATCTTCCGGCTTACCTTGAGAGGAAACTAAATCGCGTCCAGAAAAGAGCTCATGGACTGGTTTGCCGGACATCAACTTCTTCTGACTGTACTTGTGGAAAATTTGAGTGTCTTCGAATCCGTCGAATCAAGTCTTCCAAGAAACTTTTCTATAAAGCTATATGTGATGAGGAGCATGTTCTGCATGATATTATACCCCAAAGATCGCTGCGTACAGGACGACTGACTCAACCCTCATCAAGCACTGTCAGATCCTTCTCGACATTCATACCATTTATAACTGCACATATAAATGGCTGCTCAATCGATTGATCACGATGAATATGAACTGTGTTTTTCTTGTATAATCATTTAACATTCTCTTCTGAATTTTTGAAAAGTAATTCTATGTAATGATATGCAATGATTTTCATTGAATCTGAAATATACATATTTCTTTCTTTCTTTCTATATAGGCCCACACGTAGTGAAGGAAAAAGCTTTGAATCAATCTAATCTACTATTATGAATAAAGACATCGACGAAAATCATCTTGATATTCTCGACCACTCATGTCATCGAATTATTGCACAAGAATTGGGAGGATGTTGACCCATTTGTGTATGATGATGAAATGTAACACAATGAACCATTTATTGAGGTACACTTAAGTGTGCAGTAAAGGATGCCTATCAGATGAAAGTGAAAGTTCTGACAAGTCGTGGACAAGTGAAAATCTGAGCTTTCATTATAACTATGACTGCAATGCGAGTAGATGGCTTGCAGTTAAATGATTTGGTGTGAGAAATCATACTGTTCATGTATTCGACGAAAATCATTCAACATTTTCATGTGTCTTGCTTTGTGGGATGGACCCAACAGGTCTTCTATATCGTAATTAGTTTAAAATCTAGGTTAATAATGATTAATCGCATTGATCACGCAAGCTTAATTATATCACTGATAATTTTATCAGTTATTTATACTATTAGAGCAAATATTTGTAAGTCTCAATTCGGCTCTGCAGCAAAGGAGACTTGAAGAATTCTTCCGCTTCGGACGTCCTTGACACCCCTGGAACTATCATTATAAGTCATTCAAAATTATTGAACTGTGTTGCTAATGTGAAAATGATCAGCATTGATATATCATGCATTTTTGTCTCTTTTACTGTCATACATGTCTACTGAATCATTGCTGTAGACTAATAAAGATTATTATTATTATTATCATTATTTTAAGTGGTGAGATGGGTAGGTTGCGTGATACTTTGTAATTCAACATCAAAGTTGATTGTGTGATATGATGTCAGTTCCGATTGTTTCTAGTGAATGTCAAAAATCTTCAGAATCCCCACAGAATCCCCATAGAAGCCCTATGGGAGCTGTGGGGATGGTCTCAATCCCCATACCCATGGGTACCCATACCCATAGGGATACCCACAGAATCCCCATACCCACGGCAACCCTGCAAATTGTTCAATTGAAAGGGGTGACGAGTCGTAGGAGGCAACAGAGACAGAACTTAGTACCATTGCGTGCTGACATTCATCTGAGCTATGCAGGAGTCAGCTCTATACAATATAGCTCGTAATCCGTTGACGGTAATTCAACATAATGTCAAAAATTTCGACTTCGACAGGCCTCGTGGTGTGTTAATGTACGTTAAACTGATAAAAAAACTTGTTCACATTTTCTCGAACCAGGCCTTTCCTAGTCCCACAAAATGCTTAACCGAGCCCGCTTGGCTAAACTTGAACCTGAATTTCTGATTCATTACATACTACCATAGCAAGATCCACACTAGATTACAAATTTCTACCAGGACTTGTAAAACATGGAAGCAGAGAGGATGTATAATCAAATAGGCCGAATCGGACACGGGCAATAGTAGCAAATGGCTGCAACCGGACGAAAAGATAGGCTTGTTTGCAACTGTCTAGGCTCCATGGTAATCTCAACGACCCAGAAACTTCAGTATTTTACCATTTTGGATTTAAAGATAATATTCATATCTATTGATGACATTGTTTATGGAGATAATTGGATTTTGTGTATTGGACTTTTGCGGATTTTGTGGATTGGGTTTTCAAAATATGGCTTTTACCTATGTAAGCGTAATTGGCAATTATGCGTGAAAATACCTATTAGGTTTTTGTTTTTATAGTACGGTTTTTTACGTTCTTTAATTCATGAACATGACGAACTAAAAACTTCAAGTTTATTTGTATTATTTCATAAATGCCGTCGTAAGCAATAAGTTAGTGAGAAAAATCACCTACTAAGTTCTTGCTGTAATGGTAAGTGGAGCGAAATAACTTCAAATGAAGTCGTGTTACCTGTCCAACGAAGATGGGACTTATATGGGTTGAGCAACTATTCTGGGAATGCATCATTCAATTTTTGTCACACTTGGGTGTATTTATGCATATCTGAATATGTAAATTTGTTAATTAAATCTATTGCGATATTCTTCGCTATAATCTATTAAACAATTTTCAGAGTTGCCAAGCTTTCTAAGTTTTTGTTACCAATGACATAAGATCCATCGCGAGTGTTGTGGTCCCATAGACTCAATATTTTGTCCCGGTTCCATTCTGTGCTCATGGACTGCCAAACATGTACCAAAAGCATGGGTAACTGTGACGAGTGGTCACGTCAGCAAATCAAATGAAGATCAAATTAACAAATTTGTAATTTCTACGATTTTTGGTCAATTTTAGTTACCTCTGGAGGCAACACGTCCCTTTCAGGAAAAACGACAACGGAGTTCGTGTCTATCTCCTGCTGCAGACTGTAGTATATGATGCATCCTTCAGAGGAGCTCCACTCCGTTTTGCTTTGAGTATTGCACACAACTCCGAGTTGTCCCATCGCCCCTCCTGCTCAGCTTCGCTCCAAGTCCATTCATAATTTCATACCGAAAATAGTGGCAGTTAATTGAAAATAATTAATTCAAAAGCAATTAATTGATAGCACGGTAATAAACACTCTACTCGTGCAGAGACATCTTTATTATGATAGAAAGCATGAAAATAATATTATTGTGGAATCAATTGAGATAACATGAATGCATGAGTCTTGCCTTCGCTGCATGATTTTATATATATGTTTGGAAAAATAAACATTTGGTTGGATTTTATTTCGGCTGTTTGTCTTTAGTAAAAGAGAAGTATTTCCTCGAAAATTTCTATAACCGAAATTAATTGTGTGATCAATTAATTTATAATTAGACAATCAAATATTCTATTTTTAATGATAATCTTACTGTGTGAGATAGCGAGCCCATTGACAACATTTTAAAATAAAAACGACAAGTATTGGTCTATCGATTTCATGTCCGTTTTCATGACATATCTTCAGGACAAACAGATAAATCAATTTCCAAATAGTTTTTCGCACAAAGTACACTCGCACTGCTGAAAGTCTGGTCATAAAAGAAATCAATAGTTCAACCTTGATGAACGAACACGAATCTTCAGTCCCAATTTTATTGTTTTAGCATTGTGACCTTGACAGTTTTAGACGTAATTGTAACAGTAAATCAGCTCTTATTGTATTGTTTTTAGCTTGTATTCAATTTTCGAGGAGTTAGACGCAATTGCCAATTGTTCTTTTAGCTTGACAAGTTCTCATCCTGTTGTATTTAAAGGTTTTATCTAGATTTATCTGTTTGTCCTGAAGATATGTCATGAAAACGGACATGAAATCGATCGACCAATACTTGTCGTTTTTATTTTAAAATGATAATCTTACTGCTTTATTGCACAGCGTCGCATCTGCATAAAAGTCGTTTTGAAAATAAAAGAAATTGTTGGCTTTTCATGTGCCAAAATTCGTGTAAAATATGTAATTATGGTTTATCTAGACTTAGACTAAAGAAAGCATGTTCATGATGTTGCGTCAATTTTGAATGCGAATATTAGTGGAAGCAATGCAGTTCATTAAAAAATGATATTCAATTCAACCCATCAAAAAAAAATTATGAAGCAGTTTGCGTTCATGAAAAAGTACAAGTTGTCAAACTTGAATCGAACTTTTACATGTAGTTGAGAAATATCGACTCTTAAAAATGTTTCATTTCACTCAGTTCATTTGAAGCTTTTCTTCGTTCACTCAGTTCGCCGTTCATTTTGAATTTCCGCTAATCCATCGCTCACTCGTTCAGTTCGCTCAGTTCGTTTACTTTGTGAGACGGCACTGTCAACATCTATTGTGCGTTTTTCAGCTAACTTAAAAGAATGACAACTACGAATGCAATTATGCAATGATAACTGCGAAAGAAACGATGATACAACAACAGCAACCGAAGAAATTGCTCATATTCTTCTCTATGTAGGAGAACATCTGTGACAAGCTTCATAAGAGTGCTCCTCGTCGACTGTGGCGAACTTTCATTCATAACTCGACGAATGTCAAGAAGGGTTCGCGGAAAGGAGAGACAATTTATTTTGAACTTTAAACCTCAGCTGAATGAGGGTTAATTAGTTTGTCATTCATTTCATGTAATTGAGGTGCATAGATAAGACATCCCTGAAATCCGGATTGTACTTTTTAATTTACAATAAATGATTTTGGATTCAAGGTTTTGGTACATTCTTTATTGATTTTTTATATATATATAATATGTTATGTTATATATATATATATATATATATATATATATATATATATATATATATATATATATATATATATATATATATATATATATGATATGTATATATTAATAATAATATAGTATTATAATATATAATATTAATAACATTATATGTATATATATTACATAACATATAATAATATATAAACATATATATATATATATATATATATATATATATATATTTATCAAATATCGACAGATGTAACCACCGCGAGACATGTTTCGGCCTGTTGGGCGTCATCAGTCGTGGGTAGGTTTGAACCAGCGACGTTGGAGCTAGAGGACGTGCAAGCATACCCTCTAGCCACAAGGCCACCGGACCATCTGTTGAGAGCGTGAATTAGTCAGGAAGGCACTGCTTTAACGCAGGCACGTGGAGGGTGGGTTGCATTCTGCAATCACTTAATACCGCATCCGAGATTGAGGCGCTTCACGCAGGCGCTACTCATTACATGTTAAGAGCACATGTTAGCAGTGCCTTCCTGGCTAATTCACGCTCTCAACAGATGGTCCGGTGGCCTTGTGGCTAGAGGGTATGCTTGCACGTAGCTAGAGCTAGAGGGTGTTGCTTTCTTTCGTAACTAGAACTACATTTAGTTTCACGTCGAACCGATCCACGTATATATATATATATATATATATATATATATATATATATATATATATATATATATATGTATATATATAATTTATATGTATATATATATATTATAAATATATATTATATATAATATATAATATATTATAAATATATATTATATATATATTTATTTTATATCTGTTTACATTTTTGATACCTACATATATACTATTGGATCTATATATATAGATCCAATAGTATACATGTAGGTATCAAAAATGTAAACAGATATAAAATAAATCACACTTGGATGCGTGCAAGGAAAAGAAAACACAACTATTTCTGCCCAACCGGTTTCTGCCTGACTTGCAGGATTCTCAAGGGCTAAATGATTCTATTTGCATATTAAAATGCATCAAAAATCTATGTGTCATAGATTCAAAACAAGCAAAATTTAGTGGTGGCGGTGGTCATAGATTGCTATCATTGCATTTGGTCTATGGATGCTTATTTAGAGAAGGACACATCATCTTTATACATAGCTCTTCTTTTGTTTCTCTATAAAGTCGGTCACAGTTTGATGGGAGTTTAAGCAGTTTAAGTATAGGCATAACATAGAAAGAGGGATCATTGCTAGCACATTCATAGATATGTTTACTTACACGTAGCGAACGATAGGAGGAATCATTTATTTTCTGGCGATGGACTCGCACTCTCGATCGAAGAGAATCGCCCGTTTGTCCCACATAGAAGGCTTCGCATCCGCGGCATTTTAGCACATAAATTAGATCTTTGGAATCGCAAGTCATGTTTGTTTTTATATGAAATGATTTCGTCTGTTCACCATGTTTATATTTGAATTCTTTCCCTACTATCATAGAATAATAGCACTTACATTTTTTGTTTCCACATTTTGTAACTCCATCAACACATTCATCTTTCTGCTTTCGCAATATTCGGAGTAGTGATGGAGGTTGAGGATAGGATTTTCGGCCGACACATTTATCAAATGCAGTTCGCTCATCATGTGGTAAGTTATTTTTCTTTCCACTTGTCGTTGGAAGGCTATTTACTTTGTTCATCATTAAATCGATGCTGTTGTCTAAAAATTGATTAAGACCTTTAGGAGGTTGAAATGAAGATGGGTTATGGGCTGTTGACGAAATATCTTTTTCTACTTCATCGTTGAAAAAGTCAGTTAATCTCAATTTTCTGCTTAACGATGTAGTATTGTAATTTAGATCCAAAAAAATTGATTTTGGAATTGGGGCAAATTTTCCTCCTTTGTTTAGGAGTTGTTTTTCTGACTTCGTTAAAATGTGATCAGAAAAATTTATAATTCCTGCATCTTTAAATCTAAAAAAGAATTTCTGTTTAAAAGAAAAATAACCTACCACATGATGAGCGAACTGCATTGAAGAATTTAAGGAATTATGAAAACTTATTGATTACAAACGCAGATAAAGGAGGTTCTACTAAATCATTCTGCATACAAAGATTTCTGAAATTAAGGATCTCCGATGGTTACAAATGAAAACACGTTTGACAGAGCTTGGTTATCCAGAACAATTAATACAAGATGCCATAAATAAGTGCAATACGATTCGTACGAAACAACCAAATCAGGATAAATCAGTAATCAATTTTGTTCAAACATTTAATCCTAACAACCCAGAAATATATAACAGCGTAATTAAGCCTGTTTTCTCAGGGTTGCAGTTAACCGACCCATTTGATAAATGTGTCGGCCGAAAATCCTATCCTCAACCTCCATCACTACTCCGAATATTGCGAAAGCAGAAAGATGAATGTGTTGATGGAGTTACAAAATGTGGAAACAAAAAATGTAAGTGCTATTATTCTATGATAGTAGGGAAAGAATTCAAATATAAACATGGTGAACAGACGAAATCATTTCATATAAAAACAAACATGACTTGTGATTCCAAAGATCTAATTTATGTGCTAAAATGCCGCGGATGCGAAGCCTTCTATGTGGGACAAACGGGCGATTCTCTTCGATCGAGAGTGCGAGTCCATCGCCAGAAAATAAATGATTCCTCCTATCGTTCGCTACGTGTAAGTAAACATATCTATGAATGTGCTAGCAATGATCCCTCTTTCTATGTTATGCCTATACTTAAACTGCTTAAACTCCCATCAAACTGTGACCGACTTTATAGAGAAACAAAAGAAGAGCTATGTATAAAGATGATGTGTCCTTCTCTAAATAAGCATCCATAGACCAAATGCAATGATAGCAATCTATGACCACCGCCACCACTAAATTTTGCTTGTTTTGAATCTATGACACATAGATTTTTGATGCATTTTAATATGCAAATAGAATCATTTAGCCCTTGAGAATCCTGCAAGTCAGGCAGAAACCGGTTGGGCAGAAATAGTTGTGTTTTCTTTTCCTTGCACGCATCCAAGTGTAATATATTTTATATATATATATATATATATATATATATATATATATATATATATATATATATTGTAAAATAAAAATCAACCAGATTTCCGTCTATGCCTATGCCAATATATTTCGCAGCTTGGTTGCTTGTCAAGGAATCTAGGCATACAACTGATGGAAAAGCAATTTACATTCAATGATAAATACATGAGTAGATGAAAAAGAATTCAAAATCAACTATGCATTAAAGGTAGGGAGAAATTTACGAATAAACATAGATTCTTTGCGCTCCCTTCCTAGTTTAGAAGCACTAGGTGGTAACTGATAAAAAGGAGTTGCAGAAAAGCCCTTGGCGCACATAGCTATGTGTTTGCTAACTTTCAATATAGAGTACTTCGGGTCAGATATGTGCTGGCGATGAAGTGTCATACGCTTTCTAAATGTGTCACCAGTCTGTCCTATATAGTATTGATGACATTTGCGACATTCGAGCTTATACACAATATTAGAGGACCAGCATGAAATGTTTTGATGTATATTGAAGTGCTTTTGACCATCTTTGGCATGGAAAGAAATGGAAGAACCAGGCCCCTCCCTACCTTTAATGCATAGTTGATTTTGAATTCCTTTTCATCTAATCATGTATTTATCATTGAATGCAAATTGCTTTTCCATCAGTTGTATGCATAGATGCCTTGACAAGCAGCCAAGCTGCGAAATATATTGGCATAGGCATAGACGGAAATCTGGTTGATTTTTATTTTACAATATATAACACCATTTGCGTTTCTCTCTCTCTCAGTATATATATATACACGTATATATATATATATATATATATATATATATATATATACTGTATATATAGAAAGATGTCCTCAGACTTGAACAATTTAAGCACAATAGCCAGGCGAACTGGCAGATGCACAGAGCTGCGTAAGCGGGGGTGGCTTATTTGCACGGAGGTGAACTCTACATCCCTGGTTAATGGTAATCTGCTTATCGAATTGCATATGGATTAGTGTTTACCTTCATCGATATTATATTAAGATTGAAGAAGCCATTTCTTCGCGTGATATATCAATATTGCATATTGAGGGATACAACATTTCTACATTCTGTAAGTTTCAAAGCAACTTGTGTACATTTGCATTCTATGTTGAAAAATGTGACCAGATCTGAGTAGCCGCTATTCCATCCATTGTCAGGAATCCTTAGTAAGCAGCAGCAGGTCTACTTCACATCTATAAACATCATCACAGCTCCCCATTCAATATGGAGTCTTAGAATAGATCTGAGATGCATGTACGCAATGAATAGTATTTTGATATTTGTGAATACCTTAGATATTCAGGTCTGTTCTCATTTTCAACTGTGGATGCAACTCAATTACATTGTGTATTCAAAAAGCGTCATTTTGGTGCTGATTATTGCTGACAGACTAACAGACGAAATCTCAGTTGTGTACTCGAGGAAACAACTTACTTAAGTAGCTGAAGTCATTATCTATATGGTCTATACTCTCACACTGTCGCTATCCTTCATTATTGCGTGAAATATGAATATGATGACTTAGTGTTAAATTGGCCACGGAAGTAATTAGATAAGTTATATTTTTCTCGTCAAGTGGCCTGAGTTATCTGCACTGAATTTATCAACTTATGAATTTTCATTGCTATACAGGATAAAAAATTATTGGTTTAAGTGGTTAATTTTTTTGCAAGGATGTATTTTTTATATTCTTCGCCAGATGCAAATAAAAGGGTCTGAATTCTCAAATTATTCCTTTTGCATCAATATATTCTAAGATTTTTTCTCTTTCTCACACGTGTCACGTGTGAGGCGAAGACGGCTGCGATAGTGATCAATTCTTTATATACTTACAAAAATGCACTTCTCTGAATGAAAGTAAGTCACTTTGAGACATGAGAAAGGCCCTTACATAACTCAAGTGCATGATTCTTAAATTGGAAAGACCTCAAACCAATGTGCAACAAGTACAGCGTATTGATTTGAAAGTTCACAAGTCCATGCTGAGAGTTTTTGGAAATTTCCTAACAAATCGGCATCATAAGGCCCAATAGACCATCTAAAACATCAGATTGTCAGACATTTATGTGGAATATCATTCTTCTCGACCTATTTTCTTGATGAAAGTTATCACGCAAGGTACCCTATATGGTGATAACACAATGTTCTATTTAACTTCGAATCATTTACTCTCAACGAAAATCCAGTGTACTCATTTGCTGATGATCTGAAAAGTGAACTCATAAAGTACTTGAAGATGTGATGATGAATCGAAGAGATCGACAAAAAATCTATTATACATGTATTGCACAATGTACATACTCAAATCTAAGATGCTGTCTGTACATTCAGACATTAGAATATAAACTTTAGAATGTAAATGCTAATATGAAATTCGTGGTATTGTGAGCACAGGAAAAAACACTGTCAACGCATCAATATCACTGTATCGGCAGCAAATGGATGAATTTGAGAAACATCAGTCGAGTTCGCTCTTCAGTTCACCAGCGGCAAGTTCCTCGTTCAGTTCAGCTCTGTGGTAGTAGCTGGACTATCCGTTCACTCAGCTTACCAGTTCACCAGCGGAATGCTGAAAACCTCGTTCACTCACTCACCTACTCAAAAGTTCGAATGCACTGATTCAAACATATAGCATCGACTTGAAAGCTTATATGTTGTAATATGTTGGGCTAACTTCGGTTTAATATAGGATATTCATCCATTAGTTTATGAATGATTGGCCACATATGCACAATACTTTTGATAATTTGATAGTATTTTCGATCACTTTTGAAATAGCAATTTATTTGAACGATTGCCGCAAAATGCCTGCTTACCAGTCGACAATCCATTATCTTCTGAAACAGTAATTGGAGGAAGTCCACTAGATCCTTTTAAAACTGACACACGATAAAATACTATTGGAGATTCGCAGTCGTAAAAGTGTCTCCATTTCACAACTAGATTGCCCATTGTAGTTCTGTAATCAACATCGTAATTGTCATCCAGGCTGGTAACATCTAACACTTCTCCTGCGATTGGTGGTGAATTGTCCACCAGAAATATACTACTTGAAACTAAAGATGACAAGCCCAAGTAGTCAGTTGCCTGAAATAGGACATGAATTTAAAATGAAAGTAATCAAATTAAATGATTTCAGAAGAAGGTCATTCCCAGTAGGTATTGTGCGATGGGCGTGGGATGCTGACTCCTAAAGTTTAAATTTGAAAGATGCTATGAATCTGGTGGATGTTAGCACTAGTGGCATTCAATGACATATCGCTTTTAACTGTTGTAAACCTAATGTATTCACTGACATTTGTCTATCGATCGTTTTGATTAATGAATTCTAACAGACTAATTAATAAAGTGAAACCATAATGTTGTAGCAACCATTCAAGTTCAGGTTTCTTATTTTCCCTCATTGCTGTGACAAAGGTTAAAAAATTCATTAAAAATTTTTGCTTTATTCATTGAAAGACAAAATGAGCATATTTCATGAAATGGCAGTAATGCATAAAGAAAATCTTTCCTTTCACTCAACAACTATATACAAATCTATGTGTGAGTACTGAATAGTGTATGGAGCAATGTAAAATTATGTGCAGCTATACAATGAATGGTACCTTATTTACAAAAAATAAAGATATCTAGTAAACAGTTTTGAATAATACCACCTGCCGAATAAATCATTAACATTATAAGTTACAGACAAAATACTGATTTCATTTGATAAGTTATTCTAATGACTGAAAGTTGATACGATAGAAATTTCCTACCTAAGGTCATATAAGGACAACCTGTCTGAACTTATTTGATTCACAAATTTGATAAAATTGATTTTTCGACATACAAGTTAGAAGGTACATGACCTGCAAGTTGAAGTAGCCCTGCTTTTTTCCAAGGAACAATTTATCTACAAATGCTGCATATAGCTAGCTGATCCGAATGTGAAGTTATTGGATGATAGAGCAGGTTATCACATCAGTTTTACAAATTTGTTCGTGCTAGTGATAATTATGTAATATTTTTGACTAATCGTGGCACGATAAAAATGCGATTTGAATGGTGCATCAAAATCATTATTTTTATGTGCATGATCTGCTATGTGTTCATGCTTCCCCGGTCATAAATATGATTCAAATTCAATTCAACTGTGCAATTATCAAATCTACAACACTAACAGCCATCTAAATCGAAATATCTTTAACGTTTTTGAGTGAACATACGATTTGTCTAGCACTAATTTCTTGCTGAGTAGGATGAATGGTAACACTGAATATGTATCAAATACGATCCCATTCGCCCGCTAAAATTCCATTACACATTCATCATGCATTATTTCCTAATGTGTAGATGATATACGTACAATTAAGGTTAGAAAGTAGTGATGGCCTCGCAAGAATTGTGCATACAAAGTCTCGTCGAAGCTGACACAACGTTCAGTTGTTTTATGATAAGTCGAATATTCCATTATGCCAGGCAGTGACCCGATTCCATACTCGAAAAAAGCAATATTGTCTCCTTCATCCATAAACGTATCTCTCCAGCTGAAAAAGAAATGCAAAAATTACCAGTGGGTTTTTGTAGTGTCGGCTCTCTTGAAAATTTCAGAAAAATCTCTTAGAAATTCATTCTCAAAAATTCTCTGAGTCTTTGAAATGATCTGAAATCTGAATCCAAAAAAGATCTTGAGTTTTTAGAAAATTGTTTGAAAAGACGTTCCGCCCATTCTTAAAACTTGGCAAATCAAACATTACAACATATGCCGTGATAGGAAATGAATGATTCAAATATGACTATTGCTCAATAAAATGCCGATATTTTTATATTCATGGGCATGCAAATTGTAAGCGAGAATAATTATGCAGATGAAATTATGAGCATAATTTTGTTCATATTATAATAGTTTGCGACTCAGCTATGTTATTCAATCTACGCAACCGTATTTGAAGTTGCTTTCAAAGGAATTTTGCCATAAACATGAAAAGTCTTCTTTTTTAAGTGACATAACCATCCTCAGCATTGGCGCATTATGACTCCGAATGGGGCTACCCTCAGACTCAAGCCCTAACTCTCATCAACGCAACGCCGGCTGTAAGATCGGTGGTGAGACGGAAAGTTTTTTCGAAGGTAGCCTTTCACCAAGAGGGAAGCAAATATACAATCGAAGCCTGAACAGCCATTTGATCACCATTATTCGATAGTTTGGTAACATGTTATTTCCGGTTTTTACAACATCGTACAACGTCTTTGAAATTGCAGTACATCTGTTGCACGATGAGAAGACGAAAGTCATTCATGCATTTGTAAAATACAATGCATATATTAATTGATTGCTTCTTTGTAAGCGCAATAAAATAGCGAGAAGCATTCACTAGGTTGACTGGCACACCAACCAGACTGTGAGCGCATAGAGAGAGATGACATGTGACACAGATTGATTGATAGATGCAACACAGGTTGGACGACGAACTTAAAAGATGCAAAAATTCTGCTTAGCGACAACTCATAAGGTAAAGTAACGAAGAAAAGACAAAATAATTAATGATATGTAAACAGAAATTATGCATCCATGGAAAAAGCTTATAATAACTTTATCTTAACTTATCATATCTTTTTACTAATACGAGAACAATTATTATTCTTTGTTGTCAATCGATCGTACTAATTTGTCTGTTTACTCTGTGGCGCAGTGCACCTCAACATTGGGGAGGGACAATTTTTCGCTTTTTATTAGATATGTCAGGAAATTCCAAAAAAATGGTCCGAAATACTCTTGTAAGTTGCATGCGAATATTAGTCTTAAATGCTAGTATCAACTTCTTGCTACATTTAAAGCACCAAAATCAAACACTAGAACTGACACAAAATTAAGCGCAATTTACAGGTTGTTCAGCACTGCTTGCCGATCTGACACAAAAATTTCATAGGACAAAATCGAACTAAGTAGGAGCGAACTATGTATACAAGGTGGCTACCTACAACAATCCGAAATCTGAAAGCAAACACTAATTCAATTTAGAAATATGGGGGAATAATAAATGAATAATTATTCTGCCTCATATCATTTTATAAAAAAGCAATAAATTACGTGTAACGACAATAACTTTTTTCTAGCCCATGTTATGTCCGATGCGCATGTGCACGAGTATATGATGCACATGTGGATGGAACGGAAAAGGTAGAAATATCTATAGGCTACCGACAAATGTTTCAAATGTTGAACAGTAATGCTTTTGAAACAAGACATAATTTTCTTAAAACGAAGTCAATTGAAAATAAGTGAAATCTCTATTAACGTCTCTAACTAATTATCATGAAAGTTACTGATGCAGCAAAGTATGATTTCTGGGGGGACATCTGTGATGCTACGTTTACACATCTCTTATACGCAGCTTTATTTTTATACTTTGGTAAATGCATTAGCAGTTATTACTTATGAAAATCTACAGTAAGCTGTGGTTTTGGTAAAGCATATGAGAAATTTAAAAAGATCGTATTTATGAACTCTTTCATGCGTCACTCAGAGTCGTTGACGGAGTTGCTGAATCCACAAATGCTTCTTCAATATACAATTTTTGTCATATGAGGTTTGCTCTAAACAGGCTCCTTATCAGTAAAAGCATGTTTGCATGAATTGTCTAAGGAAATCAGATGATGTGTAGAGTTATATGCGAGCCTACACGTAGCTCCATCCATAACTATCGTTATTACAATTAACCTTGCACACGGTGAAACATCCTCACAAGTTCCGACCGATTGGAGCATCAAAAATTAATTTCATTGCGATTGATTGGTGCCATCTAATAATTAATTGCAATTGATTGATTATTGTCAGTCAGTAATTGTAATCAATGGATTGATTGATTTTTAGTGGTAATGAAATTCATTGATTGACTACTTGCAATGCTATCTCCGCTCAAGGGTAAGACATAGTACATTCAGTGATTTTCTGAGATACTTCTAAATAAACGTAATAATAAATGAAAAGAGTAATGACTTCTCGCAAATTGAAAGCTTCCAGGATTCTAGTGCAATGGTAGGCCTATTTACATGTAGTACATAACCTAATTTCGCGTCTCCATCCTTTGCTTTCTCTTGAGGCTCTATTTCATGTTCTGCTTTTATAGGCAAGTGTGACTTTTTATTGACTTGTTTTAATAATTGATAATTATCAATGTTATGATGCATGACTTTGCGTCTGCAATTAGTTTTTCACATACAATTAAGAATGAAGAATTAGCAATTAAGAAGACAATGGAAGATGTAATGTGTAAACTCGCCTGAAATTTAGAGATTAAAGATGTCTATGAGGGATACAAAAATATCTGTTGCAGGTCCTATCTTCTAGCATGCATGTATAGAAATGATCCGATGTCTTCACTAAGGGCAATGATCCGATGTCGTCGCTGAGGACAATGATCCGATGTCGTCGCTGAGGACAATTATCCGATGTCTTCACTGAGGACAATGATCCGATGTCTTCACTGAGGACAATGATCCGATGTCTTCACTGAGTTGTTTCCAAAAGTTTAACAAAGGGAAGCTTTTAGTCCTTTCTGATTCATTTTTCATGTAATTGTTGTTTTTTCACTGACCAGCTCACTAAAAGCTGATATCAAGCTATTTTTCGATTTGTCAAACTGCATTTTACTGTACGAATGAAGTGAAATATCACAGTAGAAGATCTAATACTAAGAATTAGTTTATGCAAATGGTGATGATGAATAATTGCAAATAATTGATTGCTTCCTGCTTCAAATAAAATCTATTGATTGAAGAGTCCAACTAGATTGCAATTACTCTTTGATGTCCGTGGGTTTCAGTCTCTTGCATACAAAAACGGATCTTAGCGTGGATATTGGTTTCATAGCTACTTCTATGTTTGCTTCACGAATGATTGAAGTCTTATACCTTTTCTGAAACCCGACGACCGCTTGACAAGAGTCGTCGAAAGGCCTCGCGCATTATTGCATTTAATGATGAAACAGTTGCTTTGTTCATCTCCAATGCTATATCGACCTCACGTTGCTTTAGTTCATGCATTGTTCAAGTAAGGTCCAGTTTACGCGGCGTTCACGCTGAGTTGCTCAAGCACGAAGCGATCAAGCTTGGTCAAAAACTTGGGTTGGGTTTGACCCCCAACTTCGTCCACAAACTTGGGTTAAAACCCAAGACCCAAGCCCAAGTTTGAAATACTTGGGTTTTGAAGCCCAAACTTTGTGCCTTCTAGGATTGTAAAGTTGACAGGAATGTTGACAATAATCTGATATCATTGAATCATCCTGAAATGAAAGCTGAAGGCAAGACAATTTTTATCTAGGCAGCCTCTAATTCACTTGTTCGACCCTACATTATAGGTCAATTCTACCCTGCATACCACCAATGACGCGTGAATTTGCAAGCTGTGATTAACCCTCTGCATACGTACATGTATTAAAATATCATAGCTCAAATCTGTTACTGAATCACTTATATTATTAAGACCATATTCCTTATATCAAAGGGCTCAGAGAGTAAATCTTAGCGGGCCGTCATCATCAAAATAATTCAACACACCGGTTCATTTTCATCTGCAATATTGTTTTTTCAGATGACTATGAGCCTGCGAGTGTGCGATGATTTCTTAGGTCGTCGATTTCAAAACGTGCCTGTTCCGAAATAACCGGTGATAGAATAGATATTCCAGGAGAATGTCACCTAATTGAAACACACATTTTGTTTTGCACGCTTCAAAACCAAGTCGATTGGTACAACTTCTTTCTGTGGGCAAATGCAATGTAAACATTAAAAAACTGTTTCCGACGAAATGGTGGAGTACACAGTTCAAATCTGTAACTGTTGATGCCAATCCCTTGCTATGGTGGGAAATGGATGGTGCTCGTTTTTTCAGACTACAAAGTTTGGCAAGAAAATATTTTGGAATCCAAGCTACGTTGGCTATAGTACATGTAGTGAAAGGCTATTTTCATCGTTCCGGGATATCTATTCATATAAAAGAAAGAACATTTGTAGAGAAACTGCAGAGGAAATTTTTCTTTTTCCACCATAGTGGTTGAATTAATAGCCTGGCAGAGTAAGGGCAAAAACCTGTCATCTGGAAACTCGCTTTTTTCTATTTTTACCATAAGTCGTTTACATGTAGTCTGTGTGAAAATATAATCTTAGAAATGATATTAGTGAATCTTATTTAATGAACATTGTCACTATATTCAATAGAACACAGACATAGTGAATAAAAAAATGAATGTAGATGTTGAAAATACTCACTCACCATTTCACATCAATCCAATTTTTTCATTAAACTACTATATTAAAAATCAGTTGAGCATACAAGTTTATGAATACAGAACCTACTGATCTTAGTAGCAAGGAATTCAGAAAGAATATTTTTAACGTTTTACTTAAATAGCGGTTAACCGGTTAAACGGATAATTCAATATTTTAACCGCACCAGTCCCTGACGAAGGCATGAATTCGAATAGGAAATAACTTTGGCTTTGAGTCCATCTTTCAAAACGTACACTGTATGCGACTTGAGGACAATGGAAACATGAACAAACAAACTAAGATTTTCCGGTTTTCGCATTAAAAGGGCTCTCAAGCCAATATTTTCCAAATTTGCCACCTCAAACATCTTCACTACAAGCTCTTAAAAATCAGTTCACATGGTATTAAGGGGAGTAAAGTGTTAGTTTCAGTTTTACTCATATTCGGTATATGAACACTGAAAGCGATCTCACCAAATTGGATTTAAATTGTTAGTTGACAAGGCGGTTTGGTTGATGTCAATTTTGCGCCCACTGAGCTTCGGTGCAGTCATTTGGATGATTATTTCCTCAACATTCGAATCCGTGTATTTTCCCAAAAAGTTGTGAGCTAAAAGGCACAGTGAGATAATTACTATCCACATGAACTTTATCCCAAATGATAAAAGTCACAATATAACTTATGAATATTTGAATGCATAATAATCAATTGATAATTGATTAATCAATAATATTCAATAATTTTAGGTTTATTTTGTGTTCATTATAATGTAGCAGCAAGTTTATTGCTATTTTATAACTTAAATCAATTTTGATATTCAGCAATTGATCGTAGACATCTTTATCAGGAGTCTAAAGTGAAATTCTTTGTGAAGGCCATTGTTCAGGAATAGCGGATTTGTACATATATAATGGCTCTTCATTAGCTACATGATTTCGCTTACATATTTCATAATATGTGCCAATTTTAATTAAATGAATTTTTACTCATTATTTATGCCCTCACTCTATTCAACAGTACATCCAAATGTCTGAGCGTCTTGTATGTCCGAAGGAATGCTTCAACTGTCAAAAATTCTATTAAGTTAAACCGAACTTTACTTGCAACTTTAGTGATGGGAACGAATTCGGTTACAATATGATGCACATGATTTTCAGATGCTTATACCAATGCGTTTAAATAACCGGATGTTCAGATATTCCATTAATTGTGGCAAGTTAACGAAATCAAAACAAATCATACAACTCCCATAAGATGGAATGGATCATTTAACCTAGATTATATGGCATGAAATCGTGCTGCCGTCCGTGTACTGCATTAGATTAGCAAACAACGGAGCATAGCCTACAACTGACTTTTCCCTAAATCCATGAAGGTCATGCTCCTCATTTTATCTTGGCTATAGACGATTGCTCCCTCTAGCCTAGTCACTGACAATTGTATCAGACATTAAACATGCTAGACTTACCTCTGACAAAGACATAGTAGGTGTGAAATCCATCCAATTTGATATCCGTAATTGTCACTTTTGTAATTCCACCGCTGAAATTCCGATTCAGGATATCATGACCACCATAAAATCGACCAATAAAAATCTCAAACTTTCGGATTCCTTTGTGGAATGTTGCTTGCTTTGGATGTTGAGCACCATGAAAATAATTCCACTCTAACTCTATGTAGCTGCCGGATAACTGAACACCCTCAGTAGCCGATAATATTGACAGCATTCCTTTTGAAGGCTTTGATGTGTCGGGAGTTACACCATCACTACACGAAGTTACCGCCGGAAAAGTCTGCGCAAACTTTTCAAATTGTATTACGGTTTCATTGGCATGTACGCAGACGTGATAACGCAACCCTTCCAGCATTTGAAGGTCTTGTCTGTAGATGTATTGTTTGTCTGAAGAATTAATATCAAAAGTCATCTCTCGCACATTTCCACCCAAATAGCATGAAGTTCGCTTTGTCATTTTATAATCAAACTTTCCGATGCAGGTTGATATCTTCATTGGTATCTGCTAATATGCTACGGTCTAAAAGTAGTGACTCGGTCAGAAGATACTTAATATGCGCCAGTCAGCCTTTCAGGCAACAGTTATCTTCGAACGGCTAAATGGCGTCACATGTATTTAGAGATACATGCATTCAGTTGATTAAGGAATTCCTCCTCTGTAAAGAATGACTTGTAAGTTAGTTTTAAAGTTGCAGAGAAAATTAATTCAAAAGGCCCTTTAACACTAGAAGGATCAAGAAATTTCACTACCTAGAAGGACCAAAGCGGTCAAAATTGACCGGCATATCTTAGTTAATTAAACCATTTTCATCCATTTAATTATAAATATTTACTTATAGTTTTACATCAGTTATTATTTTAGCCATTACCCATTTTTTTAGAAATAGAAATAGAATGTCTTTATTGCAATGTCCATTATGTCTGATGTGTCATGATATCACATCTAAGAATGTGTTGCATAATATGACATGTACATACTATGTATGATGATACGATTGCAAGAAATAGAAAAAAATAATAATAATTTGATGAGTAGGAAGATTCCATCAAAGTCGACTACCACAGAAATTAGGTTAAAAAGTTTAAGCGATATCTATAAGCGGTCATTTTTGACCAGTCCGGTCCTTGTAGATAGACACACATAAAACAAAGAAAGTAATAGGTCCAATTACATATATAGGTTCCATTACATATTCATGAAAGACAAGACAAACTAAGTCGGAATATCGAATTTCATGGAAGCTATAACACTTCGTAGTTTAGCAGCGGTCAAAAACGACCGGTCGGTCCTTCTAATGTTAAAGGTAGATTTCATGAGTTACAATTTCTCCGCCTTCTACCTGAAGCATAAACTGCAAGTTTGAGAGCTAATTTTGAGAGCTGGCTGTCTCCGCAAATAATGCCCATTTTGCAAGTTCAGATACAATAGTTACCATCTATAGAGGTTTGTTTCCATAAATGAATGCCGGAAATTATCAAACAGTCACGATTCGTAAAAATGCTTGAAATTCCGCAACTCCGAATATGTTTGCCAACCCCATGTTATTTTTCTGCCATCAGAAAAAGACAAGCAACATAGTTTCACAAGAGAAATTTCTTTTGTTTCCGAGTGGTGCTGCTGCGTCGATTCTGTTGGCTTCGCAATGAAAAATTAAGTAATTCATTGCTTAACATGGATAAGTTGTGCCTAACAAACTTCACTTCAAGTAATAATAAATTAGAATATTTATTTCTCGGTCAACGTGCACACAAAATCTTTGACCGATTAAGTTGATATAAATTTTGAAAAAGGAAGGAATGTGGGAAATAGCATTGTAACACACATTCACCAACTATCTCAGAGGGAAAACCTCGCTATCTTCAAATACGTTGTTCGAACGAATCGTCAGAGTCGAATTATTAACAATTCCTACTAAGAGAGACAATTCATTGTTTCATTATGATGACGTAGAAATAATCGGAGAAATGTAATTAATTCTAAGCGTCGACTGTGCAAGTCAAATTACTAAGATAACAAATGGCTGAAAATTAAGTATCAAGCTAAAATTTTCGTAAGTTTGCCGAATTATTAACCATCAAGCGCTTGATGCTTTTATACCCTTCATAACCCGCTTAAAAGTTTGACGGGTATTTTCCAATTTCACACGGTATAAAACACATGCGAAAGCTCCCAGATCGCAGCCCATTCGGGAATTTTAGACAAATTTTCCTAATAGTCGAATTTGTATTAATCAAATTTGTGTAAATTAAATAAAAAGTCAAATTTTGTACGCAAGGAACGTGATTTCCTGTTTATGGTGACAGCGATCGAAAGCATCGAGGACATAACAAATGCGGAAATTTCTGCTTCATAGCTAGTTCGATATTTAGACAGAATTCAGTTTACTTCACCCAAAAGTTTGATTAAATTCAGTTTATTTCTTCTGATCTTAGTAGTAGATAATATTGGAATCTAATTCGAGAAATGTGCATCAACTCAATTTGTCACTTTTTGAATTTTGCAGAAAAGATTATTTCTCCTACATTTGTAAGGCGATGAAGTTCCAGTTTTAGGACCTGTCATTATAGATTACAGAGTTGTAACCGGTACGGAATTTTCGAGACTCAGAGGTTGATGGGTGTGGTGCAGATTGTGGAATATCAGGATAATTGGACCCTTTTTCTTCGAAGACAGCTTGACTGCTGAAAAATATCTGAAGCTTCTTGACGAGGATGTCATGCCATCCCTTTTGACGAAAGACTGAGAATTTCGTACGCATTTCCAACAGGATGGTGCTACTCCCCATTATGGACTTTGTGTCCGTCGATGGTTGGACCAACAATTTCCGGGCCATTGCTATAGCCGCAGAGGTCCAGTGGAATGGCCGCCGAGGTCACCAGATCTCTCACCGCTTGACTTTTATTTGTGGGGCCATTTGAAGGCTATGGTGTATCGCGTCAATCTGAGAGATTTGGAACACCTGAAGAACCGGATTCGTGAGGCCTGCAGTAGCATTTCACCTGACATTCTCACCAAAGTGCGACGCAATTGGGAAGAACGCATTCGAAGCTGCCATTTACTGGAGGGTGCTCATATATAGCACTTGATTTAGTTCACTCCATGCTTTACTTTCTTGTTTTGTTGCTCTAATAATTTTTCCCTATGTATGGCGACTTTTGAATCACCCTGTATATGGGCTTATCTATGACTACCACACCAGTTGATATCATCCATTGTTGTGTAGGCCCAATGTCGCAGCAGAGATGGAGATTGCCCGAAAATCTCGGACCGGTCCGTCGGCAATCTCCAGACAGGACACCAAATGCAGGAATGCCACAATCCCATACCAATAGCAACTCCCTGTATGCTGATCGAAGCTATTTAACCTTTCAAAATTATCAATCATGCTGGGCCTACAAGAAATCCAATCAAACTTATTTAGGTCTTGTACTGCTAGCATATGTCTACACTGTGACAATTCTTCTACACGGAATGCTATTATCGCTACTAGGCTTAATAACATACCTAGCGCTTTACAAAGCTATGAAGACAGTAATGACTCATGAGGGACTCGTTGCGAATGCGTTTCACTGATCGGAGTAACTGGGCCTTTTTTGGTTCACCGCAAATATATTACTAAGCTTGAGCCTAGTAATTAGAATTCAGTACGATTAGCGAAATTTACTATAACGGCATAGATAAATGTATGTCGGCATCTAGTCGATTAATTGAAATATGCATGCTACGTGTGTTTGGCATCATCTTCACTCTCACCAATATGTAGAAAGACATGCCATTGATTTTTGCAGTGTGTCCACACTCAAATTTATGGTTATTTAATGATATCTATGTAGCGTTGAAGTAAATTTAATGAGAAACAGCATGAATATTGACTTGTAAGTATTTAAAAGATTTTTCGGTTACAGCAATCAATATAAAAAGTACATGCATCTCTTGTTTGTTGCACAATCAGCAGAAATCTATTATAAGCTACATTTATTATGAACAATTCAAATTTACTTAACTGATAGCATATTTTGTAGAATTTGAGAAAGGCTTTATTTTACCAACAAGTATTGCCTAACTGGACCTTAGTAACAACAACTTTCTATGCCAAGGACCCTGTGCGACAATTGCAATTTCTCAAGTAAGACGGAAACGGAATTACACCGGTATGGTCGGTCCGATTTTCCATACCGGACCGGAACGGCGACCATTTACATCTCTGATAGATTAAGCGTGCATCTACTCACAGATTAATCGATGTGAGGATCGGCATAGCTAAAAAAATAAAATCTCATTATATAATTCTAAAACATATCTACAAAACTATTTGAAATTTCATATGTTGACTGAAATGATGAATTTGTGCGATCAGTTACACTGCAACTCTGGACCAAAGTGTTTATTTAAATACTTACTTTGCTCTGGACACTTTGCCTAAAAATTGAATAACCAAAACACAATGCATAGCCTATTATTATACAAGTAAATCTGTGGCAAAGATGATAAACTATGAAAGAAGCATGCATGTATGGCCCGGAAAAATGCGGCGAATGGTCCTTGTTACATTGGACTTCCTGCTCTCTACAGCTATTTTATGATTTTTGTGATTATTCATATCGATTATGCAAAATGCCAGAAATGCAGGCAAGTGCCGGTCATCACCGGTACTCGTGAGTCGACAGTCACAATAGATACTTCGTAATAGTTCGGCAGCCAGAACGAGTTTCTGCAAGGAACGAGGCCGACAATGAGACTTCACAGAATGATGTACACCCTATTGCTGCTGCGAATCTGCGCGCCTGCTGAATTCCATCCGGTTCCTCTTCTTGTCAGACAGAATTTAAGAAAAGCGCATGAAAATCCAAAGGGAAGCAGATTGAAGGTCGCGGCAAAAATGAGATTTTCTATGCTTTGTCTCATTCGATGGAAAGTATGAGTAAAGCCAAATCTTTACATGAAATGTCTTCCGGTCATTTCTATCATGTGTTTGAGTTGTCATCATACTTCTGATGAATGATGTATGCTTGAATGTGGTTAAACGTGGCTTAAATGAACTCTAAAATGAGCCAAAATGTTGTATTTTTGACGTTTGGAGGCTTGCTAAATGTAAATATGTTTAGTTTAATAGGCAAAGGCACATGATCATGGGAGTTCATGACCTTAAGACATTTCGTGCCAAAAATTATGGCTGGACGCTTAATACTGATCACTTAATCAGAGAAAACATAGAAAATTTCATTTTAAGCGAAAACTTCAACCTGTTTCCCTTTGGATTTACAGGTGTTCCTCTTTGATAGTGTCTGCCAAGAAGATGAAACAGGTAGAACTCAGGAGGCGCGCAGATTCGTAGTAGGTGCAGGGTGCACATCATGCTGTGAGAGTCTCATTTTCGGTCACGATCCCTGCAGAAACTCATTCTGGCTACCGGACTGTAATTGAAACTGACCTGTAAGTCCCGCAGAAATAGCTGTCGATGCATCCCCTAGTCGTATCAATTTGAATATATCCAAAATGCTATCTGTATCGTCAGCATTATTCAAAGCAATATGTGATGTGATAAACCATTCAAAATGGCCATGCTGTAATGTAGGCCAAATAGCTGCCAGTTGACTGAGTGATTGAGTAAAATGTACTTCTTTCAAATCCGACAATCGGCTTTCCTCATCAACAGGACCTGAAGACAGAATTTAAGAGTCAGATCTGAGAATAATGAGAAAAAGTTTGTATAAATCTACATAAGTGTAATTCCACGAATAAAGGTGATTCATGCTTTTCAGCTTTAGTTGAATTGACATTGACAATAAAAACCTTGTTATTTTATGAAGAGGAAATTGCTCCAAATTTCTCTTACTCATACAGTGTTAGAAGACATTTATTTTGTGAACGACTAAAATTTGAAATATGATTTATGAGAAGTACACATCCCACCAAAACAGATCCAAACTTGAATACCCTACAACACAAGTAGGCTAAGGGTTATGTAAAATGTAATCGTTATGTGAACTTTTGAAACCATGAAATCATTCGAAAAGGTAATAAGATGAGAATTACTGCATTACAATGTACTCTAGATAAGCGGGAGAGAAGTGAATAATAACAACGATGATAATAACGGACGGACAGAATAATAAATGCAAACTGGCCGGACATCACATTATAGACAAAGAAAAAGAGGGAAGCAAAGTTAAAAGACATCTCAATCTCAGAAGATAGAAACATTCAAGTCTGAATCACTTGGATTTGAACATCTTCGAGACTGAATCATGGAATAAAACCATAGAGAAACTCAGATAACACTCATTGAGCCAATATTTGCTCTCAAATTTTTGGCATATCATTCATTATTCATGACTCTGAAAAAAGTTCGTAAATTGCCTCATTGAGATTTGAATGTAAGTCTGCATGACTTGACCATAATTATATTATTGGTGTTTCTGATCGCTCAAAACATTTAACGGAATTTCAAAATTCCCCTTCGACCTTTTCATCGTCCTCTTAAGTTCATAAAATTCTAAAATAAGCTGACTCACTCCCTACTTGACGCTTTGTTCTCATTGAATCCCATCATTTAAAAGTTTTCAAATAATAAAAGTGAAAAGGCCCTGATTATCCATGTTGTTTGATATGTTAGAAGGAATCAGGAATGTTTTGATGTTAAACGATTATGATTGATTTTTTCGATCAGCATCCACAGACCATCTTCAGGTAAAAAAAGAAATTCATTAAAGGGTTAGTAGTGCTATGTGAGCAAACATAAAACATAGTTTAACTTAACTCGAGTAGGGGCTGGCAAGAAAGGATGGGCAAAATGATTGACATCAATTAAATATTAAGATTATTAATATTAGTTAATTATAAATCAAGATTATTTTTATTTTTTCTTGTTGAACGGACATTTATGTAATTTTTCCGAAAAATAGTACTACCTGTCGCACATAATCATCATCATTCATCTTAATATTTAATTGATGTCAATCATCTTGCCCATTCTTTCTTGCCAGCCCCTACTCGGGTTAAGTTAAACTATGTTTTATGTTTGAATTGTTCACATAGCACTACTAACCCTTTAATGAATTTCTTTTTTTACCTGAAGATGGTCTGTGGATGCTGATCGAAAAAATCAATCATAATCGTTTAACATCACATCAAATTCAGAAACTCCTTTTCAGAATTTTCGAAATTTCAGAATTTCTTCTCTCGCGGACCATAAATGATTGGAATTCCCTCTCAAATGAAATTGTGAAGTCACATTTTCTGAATGCTTTAAGGATAATCTGTGCATTTTGTATTGTGAATGATCATAATAACCTTATGTCACCGCAACACGTGCTACTTTGTCTTAGTGCCACTAGCATTTATTGGTGCAAGCAAAATATGCTATCAATAAATGATTTAACAAAAAAATATATTGACGCTTGAATGATCCTGCGTACAAAGGGTCACATCTAAATTCATGCATATGTATCTGGTCTATTTCTAAATGATATTGACATGTAAGATTTACAACGAATATTGCTTAAAGCTTGACATTCAATACCATTGAATCAACTCTGACCTTCGACCGCTTGAACAGTTTTTGGCATAAGCTCTTCACAATCGCGAATTGGACCACTTGCGAATGATGATAATCCCAGCCGGTCAAATCCAATGATGAGAATTCGCCAGCACCGATCATTTTGAGTGGAATATATCCCTTGAGGAATTTTTAGTGTGATCTATAAAGAAATATACATGCATATACATGTAAGTGGCACAATAAAAAAAGACTTCAATTTTCGTTAATTTTAAAAACTATGCACGTTGCAACAAGTAAATGGCATTACAGCATTTATCCTGACATTGGAAAGAATGACAACATAATAAAATCTGACTCATCAACATTTGAAAAGTTTTTGTTGCCATTTGAAAGATTTTTTTTCAAAAAATATACAAAACAGCATGTGCATTCAAGAATGCGATTAGTTCAATGAAAACTTAAGCTAAGGTGACATTTACACCAGTAAATGCATATCAGATTTTCGAACCGCTACCCGAAATTTAATCATTATTAATTATCATATCATAGCTGGCAAGCTTATCGTCATCCACACACATAATAGCGAATACATGTAACAAGAGTCACATTAAACGTTTCACTTGAATGAAGACCAAAACCCATGAACTTGAATAGAACTCAGATGTTAACCGAAAACCCAGTGATAGCCACGATTCCAAAAAATACTAAATTCAGAGCCCATTTTTTTAAAAAAAACATGTTTTTGCCTTCTATTTTTCCACGTCCTGTTTAACAATATGGCATATAAAAGGGACCGGATTTACTGGATTACTGGATTTATTTTTAAATTATTTTTAAATCTTACGAACTTTGACGTGTTTGCGCATGGCAAACGAATAGAATTGTGCTGTTGCCACTTCGATGCAACATTCAGTTGAAAAACATTTAACAATTTGAAAAGGCAATCAGTTTCAATCATTCAAATACTTCAATAATTTTGATACTTATTTTTAGGTGTGATAATAGTCCTATGATCCAATTCACAAATTTACACTATTCTTACAATTTTTGAAATGATGCTGTGAAATAAATAACATCGACAAGTCTGTGCTATAAACATACATTGACCTTGTCAGCGTTATAAAGTGATAAATGTATGAGAAAAGTATTTACGCGCCTTCAGAATATTTCCTTTCCATGCCTGTATATTTGCAATCACTTTGATAAGGCTGTGGTTAATCTATTGAAAAAATGAATATAGAATATATTACATTTCTATAAAATAATCAGTAATGTCGACTACTTTGATAGCACATGTCTGCTATAATTTCTAAGTAAGTTTCATTGTGCCTATGCATTGGAAAATGAGCATGCACTACATTGACAGAAACATTTTATGCAGCACACATACATCATAAAGTAAAACAAAGCATCAATGACTTTCATGCACACATACTAGCACTAAAAAATCAAAACTGATCAAAAATTTGACTTGGCTTAAAATTAGAGATCCACACCTGACTTTACGGATAATCTATCACTTTTCTTGGAAATGCATTAACAGCATATTTAAATGATGTTTCAACCATGTTTATGTTGTTTGCATCCTTTCGTCCTTTCTGTCCGAATCCCTACTTGTTCTCAACGAAGATGTCTCTGTTGTTCAAAAGAGTTCCCTCAATGAAAGTTCGATGTGTTTTATGACCACAATTCATTTATGACATCTATAAGAATGCACACGATTTTGTGTGTTAAATCTCCTCAGTGCGTACTAAAGATACATAGCTTGAAGACATGCATCCCTTTTGATAACTTGAAGTGAAAGTGCAGCCTCACAAATCTTGTAGAGAAAAATTTCAGAAGAAGTTGAATCGTCAGAATGAATAGTCACAGAATTCACAAAACTGTTCTACTAAATTAAACATCCTACAAAAAATTTCGTACCGGGTCCGAACAGGTAGTCAAGGGTGGTCAAAAAAAGTGAATGAACAATATCAGGAAGGATATGGCGCTCCTTCATCTCAACCATCGACTTGCGCAAGACCAGACGTTGTGGAGGAGGTGAACTTATGCAAAACAGAATTGACGTAGCCCAAATGAGTACCTGCACATACTTCTGATAAAAACAAAATGCTTATAGAATTTGTCACATGCTTAGCCGGCATGTATCTCAATTCATAGGCTTCTGGTATTTAAGTAAAAGACAGCTTCATAAATAATCCAAGATTTCACATTTACAAACAGTCTTGATTGGTGGTCCTCATCTATTCATGAGGTTGGCTGTATGTAGATGTAGGTCTACATGTACTGTACATAGCAGTGCATGCTAAGTACATAGCACAGAAAGGCCCTACTAAGTCAGCATTGCACATGCATCTAAATGTACTATAATGACACTTTACGTCAATATTGTCGAACACAGCAGTACTGATACGATGTAATTTTAAAGAAACGCACCTAATTCAGCAGTGCACATAATTTGACACATTCAAATTAGCCCTTGAGGTGTCGAATTATAAAGTTTCTACTCTAATAAGGCAAGTCAAATTTGGCATGCATGAACATAAGCTCAATCATACAGGCTGTTGTTGTTCATGTAGGCCTATTGATTGCAGTGAAGTCGCAGACTTCTTTGTGCTAGTTTAATGACACATGATAATACGAGGAAAATGAAGAAATCTCTTATCAATGGGAATATTTTGTAAAAGGAAAGTGAAGAAATTTATCATTGGGAATATCTATTGCAAGGATTGTAAATGTCATTTTCTGAAAATAATACTTTGCCTTAGCAATATTGATTTTCATATTTGTTTGTCAGAGGACTGTTACATGTAAACTGGCTGAATACATACAACGCTTATGGAGGATTCTTTACTGTTTCGTCTTCTGAAATTTGTCTCTACAAGATCCACAAGGAGACTCAGCAGTTATCCACGCATTATCGCGCACTTGTCTGAGGACGCTTTGTGTTGATCGGCCTCTGTAGTCAGGAGTTCGATTCCTTTGGTGGCAATTTTCTAAGTGAGATTTTTGATTCTCTTCATGAAAGATTCTTTTCTAGTATTTTAATCTCCGTTTCGTCCTTACATTTTCTAAGAGATGTATACGATGCTTTCTCTGAAGAATACTGGATCGAATTCTGCAACAGGAGTTGCATTAAGTGATATCCAACAAATTACCTGTAATTCCAAAAATGAAATGATGACTTTGTTCAAATATGAGATGGATGAATTCAATCATCCAGTATTCTGAAGTATTCAGTATTTTATACCTGAAGATAGCTAACGGATGCTAACAGAAATCAACTGCCTTAAATAACGAAAATAAAATTAGTATCTTTCAATATTGACTCTTCCAATCCAATTCAAAACATTCAGTATCCCTTTCATCTCCTCGCATCCTTGCAAGAGTTGTTGGAAATAAATAAAAAGTCTGAAGAGCCTGATTAAGCAATAAGTGAAATTCTCGAATTACTAGGACATCTCAATACGGATTTACCCACACCACTGACGGAAAGCAGACTACTCAGCGGGCGAATGAATTTGATATTTTCAGAAATCATTGAATTATCAAATGGTACAATTGATATACGCAGGGCACATGACTTCTATGAGATCAAGAAAGTAGCAGACGAGCTGGATGACTTCAGCAATATTTCAAGTATCGGGAATTCGCGTGCTGGAAACTCCAGACTCATCAAGGTCACTTGATCTGATTTCGATGAGGAGAGGGAAACGCTAAGAAAGGCTAAACGTTTACAGTTATCTCTTGCTTTCAAGAAAAATTTCATTAATCCGTTCCTCACGCCAATCCAACAAAGTGAAGGTAAACGACTCAGAGAAAGGCTACGATCAAGGAATCAGCAAAACAAAAACGTCATAATCCAAAGGAACAAAGTTGTTCCACGGACAAGTACTAAACATTTTCACTGAATGTTTTGCGTTCCAACTGTTGTCCTCTCTTTCTTTTAGTCAACGTTTGTTTGCCCTAATCTTGATGAACTTAGAGTACTTTCTCACTCTATAAAACCTTGCGTCATTGGCATCTGTGTCCATGAATTCCGGCTAAGTTGGAAAATTCGTGAAGTGATGAGGATATTTGTGTAAATGGTCATGGGTCAACGGTGCGAAGTGATAGACATGAAGACAGACGAGGTGGACGAGTATGTGTATACAAAAGAAACGATATCCCCTGTGATTGATGACTTGACAACTCAACCTTGGATCAACCTCCATGTATTGGATGTGCTTGGATTAAACTGTCTCACCCGAAATTGATAATTCTCATTATCTATGTTCCTCCTAATCTAAAGGCCATTGATTATGACATCATTATCGACTACAACATTGCGAACTCTGAGAGATTGTTATATTTATTGCCCGACTTTCGCTTGATTATTGCTGATGATCAGTTTAGTCAGCTGTCAACACGGGAACTCAAACTAATCCTTAATCTTCGTCAAGTTGTACAAAACTCTGCAATAGGAAATGCAACACTTGATAGGATCCTTCTTGATGAATGTTTAGAGCAGGGTTCCCCAACGTGTGCGGTTCGCCCCGAAAGGGGGCGCAACAAACTTTTCGGTGGGGCGCGACGCAATTGCTTCTGCCAAGACTGCTTCACTTATTCAGATCTTCGGTTGTAACTTTCTTCGAAGAAGCCTGATTTTGGAGAGCTGTCCAGACAGGTTTATTTTCTTATTGAAGCGCAACTTTTCTGTACGAACGTTTTAATAAATGTACTAAAATTCTATTCCGGATGCTGTATACTTAACATCGGAATGTACGTCGAGTGGCGTCGAAAAGTTTATAGTGGGGCACGGGGCAGTAGCTAAATATTTCGGGGGCGAAAGAAGGTTTGAAAACCTCTGGTTTAGAGTATCACTACGGGCCTCAGTGGTCGGATCAACCATTGGAAAATCAGACCGGTTTTATTTTCTTGAAGCCTTTATCTCAAGTTATTTATCATATTGCAATTAGGAAAGTCCTAGATTTCCGCAGGGGCTACATCGGTGAATCTGTTAATGTACTGAAAAGCATAGACTAATATAATCGATTCCTTTATTATTTCCAACGAGCCCATCTTCATTGCAGGCGACCTTAACATTCATGCTGAAAGATCACACGACTTTCGTGCGCAGACTTTGTCAGACCTTCATGTCGTTCATATTGTCCTGTCAAGGAATGATATTCTATGACCCAGTGTCAATATCACGGATCCTGACATAATCAAATGGTCCACTCCTCTCGCTATTGCCTGTTTATCACACCATCACACCCATCCGCTCTTGGCGATCACTGAACAAGGAAGTCCTGTCATTACTCTGTAGCTCCAAGCTCTGCCTTTCCTTGCCAGCATCCGCCAACATAGATCATCTTGCTCAACTCTATCATGGCGAAATAACTAGCATCTTGAACAATGTTGCCCACCGGAAAACAGTTCGGCGTCGAGCTCGCAGCTCGGATCCCTGGTTTGATGAAGATTGCTATCAACGATCCAAACGCAGCTAGTCTTGTCTGTCTCTGCTGAGCTGAAAGTTGTTAGACGATCCTACAAACATTTGACGTCATAGAAACGTGGGTTCTTCTGGAAGCACTCATAAAAGTTATGCACTCAATACACTCATGGGACGTCGACAATCCAACCACAAAATCTCTGCAGGGTTTTTCCATCTGCATATCGCAGACAAAGTCAGGTCCATCCACGAGAGAACGTCTAACCCCTCTAAACGTGAATTTTTCACAGCTCGTCCTGGATGTATTTTCTCATATTTCAGTTAAGTCTCTGTGTCTGAACTCTTAAGTCAGTCTCACTATATCAAGTCCTCCCAACAAGCACTATTCACGTGATTGTCTCCCCACTGACCTCCTCAAACAGAACAAAGACATCATTGCTCCGTATATTACTCATGTTTTCAATATGCAACTGTCATCTGGAACCTTCCCTCTCTGTCTTTCTCTGTGGAAAGAAATTGTTATCAACCCCATCTTGAAGAAGGGCAATCTCGACTCCGAAGAATCTTATCTTACAGACAAATCTCCAATCATGCACTCTATCGAAGGTCCTTGAACGCTTAGTCTCTGGTTAACTCCTTATGCATCTCTACAATAACAACCTTCTACCGCTTACCGAAATCTTCATTCAACAGAAACAGCTCTCGTGAAAGTGACATCTGATAATTTAGCAGTCGACAAAGGTGATTCATGTCTCATTACTCTCCTCGATCTATCATCTGCCTTTGACTCAATCCATCATGACATCCTGCGTCGTCCTGATCTGTCATTCGGCCTGAAAGACCAGGTCCTGTCCTGGTTTAAGTCCTTTCTGGAAGATCGTCACCGAATTGTTGCCTGTGGGTCTTTCATTTCAGCGCTGACCAAGTATACCTATGGTGTTTCTTGACCTGTGATAGGTCCGATCCTGGTTCTCCTGTACATGACCGCTCTCCCCAACATCATTGCAACTCATGGTCTTTCGTGCCACATGTATGCCGATGATATCTAGATTTCTGGCATCAGGCTTTTTTTGCCCAGCTGACACTCCCAGCCTGACCATCAAGATGACTAACTGCCAATCTGAGGTTCAAGCTAGGTTGAAGACGAAGCGCCTCCTGCTTAACGCCAACAAAACGGGCATGATGTGGCTTGCGTTCAAAAGATGTAGTCACCTTCCCTCAAGGTCTCCAATAATCTATGGAAACGACGCTATGAGTCTGTCCGACAAGATTCGCAACCTTCATGTGCTCATCGATCCATCCCTCTAATTTCAACCACACATTTCTAAGACTACGGCTACGTGTTTTAGCGCCCTACGATAGTTCCGTTCCATTCGACGATTCATCCTTCACTCAGTGTTGAAACTCCCATGGTTTCTCTCATCTATTCCCGCCTTGATTATTGCTCCATTCTCCTTCATGGTTTTCCTGACAGTACCATATCAAAGTTCCACGCAGTTCTCCACGCCAGTGCCTGACTCCTCTTCGACACCCACCCTCGTGCACACGTGACCTCCCTACTCTAGTTCAAACAGTGGTAGCCCATAGAACATCCTTATTGACTCATTGATTGGTTCGTTTTTCGGTTTTCTTTCGTCGTTGCAGGTTCATGTGCGAAGATCTTATGATTTCCAATAATTTTTTCGCAAGACTTTGGTGGCATTGTTGGGACACAATGTAGAAGATGCCTTGTAATAGCACTGGAGACCTTCAAGCGCTTTCCACCGTTGACCAGCCATCGTGTGATGTGTTCAGAGATTCTTTGGGACAATCTCCACTCTGTTCGACCGATGTATTGGTTAATATCAAAGGCGTCTTCAAGACTTGCATCTGTTGTTGTGTTTGCTAAGTAGTGCTCAAAATATGAAAATCGCTCTTAACAAATCACAATTATTCAATAAGAAAACATGTGAGTATGATAATGAATCAGACACGAGTAGAACGAGCATTTTCTGAGCTCTCGTTTGATATATTGCCTATCGAAAGTAGTGGACTAGGAAAGAAATAGCAATATCGTGAAGTCGTAGCAAAATCATGACTCTTGGCTGAAAATGCAATATTCTCACTTTTTCATCAGAGATGTTCATGTTTGGCTTCTTCAGAATCCTTGCGATGTAAGAAGTACGACTTTGGAGGTTTTATTCAGATAAGTTGATAGTTCTTTTTTCAAACTTCTTCAACATTTTATTTCATAACTACTGAATTTCGCAGGCTTGCATGGTAAACAACCTGCAGTGAGAGAACAAAGACGTGCTTTCGCTAACTGCTATGTTTTGAACCTTCGTTCACCTTACAGTAAGTTTGTGTAATTTAGCGGTAATGAAGAAAATGTTGAATACGTTTAAAAAAGAGCGATTGGACATATTTGAACAAAGCTTACATGTTCACACTCCTTACATTGTGCGATTTGTCGATACATTGTCCGTTTTCATGATCACCCTGTAGATATTTCTATTCTATTATATTCTGAAAATTGAAATAAGTGACTAACCGCCGTCAGACCTAATCGAACTCCACCCACAACGACTGGGACAGAGGGCAAGAAATAGCGAATGAGTGAGGTGCTGATTTGTTAGCAGCGTATTCTGTGGTGATGTTGATTGATAGTTTTTCTCGATAAATGAACTTCATAATGCAGAAAGACTGAAAAAGCATGCACCCGCCCAGCAGATATGGTAAAAGAGTTAATGAAAGAATTATTCAATGCTATTTTGCGAGCTCCAGTTTGTAAGTCAAGTGCTTCATTTAGTTTAGATTATCTATGTAGATGAGATTCAGGCTATTTGCTATTATCAATACACGCGAACATGCTGAATAGCTTGAAATGAGAATGCAGTAAAAACGGCCTTTATTCATGTGAATTTATCAAATTTGTGACCACACTTGATACGAATGTCATCTTTATTGCATCAATTACTTGATGAACCGTTTACATGCATCAAGAAGCGTAGAAGAAATTATAATCGTGTATGATACATAGCGTCCGCCTGTTCTCAGTCAGTTTTAATAACATATTAAATGTTCAATGAAACATTGTTGCATTGAGATGGAAGTCATGTACCCATTTAGACTTCAGTGCTCCGTAAAATTTCATGTCGTTTTGAGCATAGGAGACATTCAATTCCGTCGAATGAAAGCTTTCCGTAAAGAAATGTATTCTAAATTTCAGAAAAGCTGCGCGTCTTAGCGTACACAATGCAGTCGGATGAAGACAAACTTACGTGTGATATGTTTGTTGCAATGTCGTTGATTTGAGTCCAAGGGAGGACTGCAGCATCATCTTTTGTCTTAGCAGCAGTAAATGAGAATGTCTGCAATTCACTTTGCTCTTTCTCCTTGGTGAAAGTTAAGTAAACCTGCAAGACTGAGTTACCATCGATTGTGATTGCGGAAATTGAAATCACTGGTGGTTTGTGAGCTATAACAAAGCCCGAGCTTGAAATTGGATCACAACAAAACTGCGGATGACAGAGTTTGAGAGATGATCTATATTTCTCGCCAGGAATAAGATCAAGTCCATTTTCAATATGACGAGTTTTCATTCCTACATTAACAAGCTCATTTTCTTGCTGCCACTGACCTGAAAGCGAAAAGATATTATTTTAAGCAATACTGATCGGAAAATCAACAAAATTGTCGTTCCATCAAGCAATATCAATTACAAATGCATAAAATCATAAAATCGCAGAATCACAACTCAAACTTGATTGATAATTTGATGATAGTAGTGAAAATTATAAATAGTTATCATGTGATCAAATTTAATCAACATTCCTTGGACCATGGTCAAACTTTTAATGATAAAAAATGAAATAATTTTTTGACCAAGCATAATCAGGCATTAAAATCATAGAAATGTTGCTGAATTTGAAATCCGGTAAATGTGTTTTTTATTTGACGTTTATAAATTGTACTACAACGATGAAACGGTATGTCAGACGAGGCCGTAGTCCGAGGTTAATATTTAAGTCATGTTGCAGAGGTCATGACTGCCTGTTGTATTAGTTCTCTCTAAAGCAGTGGCTCCCTACCTTGTATGATTTGTTACCCATGCTATTCTATGAAATTGTCTCACTACGCCAAAGTAGGACTAGCATCATACTCGCACTATCAAATTATTAGGTATCTAATATTATTTCAATAGTTTCAATCTTGTTGATAGAAACAATGATAGATAAGCCACCTGAAATACCCAAAAAATATTCAACTGAAAACAGAAGATGGGATGATTAATCGGACTAATTTATTTGCTTCAAGTAGATAGCCAGGCTCATTAATATGAACGAAAAATAAAAACATGTACAATACATGTAATCAACAATGTTATGAAAGGTTCCCATAATTCAAGTTATAATTATTGCTATTGGAATATACAGACCCGTTCATAAGTTCTTGCGACACACATCGATGACACATGAAATGCTTTATTGCTGCTTGATTATCATACACTCACACATTGTTTTCATCCATATCTGTAGAATTTTATTTCATTTCGCTTTTCTATCAATGGGGGAGTGGAATAATTCATCAAACCTATGGAAATGCCCTAAAAACAAAATTATTCGCAAAAATGGGTCGTCGAAAAGTTTTTGCTCCTTTAGACTTTCGACTGTAATTTTAGAAAATAGCCGATATAATGAAAGAAATCATATTCAGGGTGTTAACATAAGTTATCTGGAAAAGTCTTGCTCGACTTAATATTTCGTATGGCCTACCTTTGCTGAAACAAGAATTCAATATCCTTGTGATCGAATCACAGGGGGATCGAATTCTTTCTCGCGGGATGTTGTTCCATTCTACAACTGCTACTCTCACGAGGTCTGAACAGTTACTGTATTCCTTTGAAAACTCCTCTCCTTCAAAATCGGACACACATTTTCGATAATAGATAGATCTGGTCTTTGAACGGGCCATGACTGCAAAGCATAGATGCCGTTTGCAGTCAAAAAATTCTTTGTGAATGAGGATCGGTGCGCTGGAGCTCCAACATGTTGGAAAGTTTATCCTTGGTGCTACATATGTGGAAGACCGACACTCAGAACTTGACGGTATTCCCGAAAATCAATATTGCTACTGCATCTTATAACAACTCGAGAAATATTTCCTCTTATAGCAACCCAAACCATTATGTTGGAAGGAAACTTTATCGATGGGCGGAAATACTTGGTTTTTAATCTATCGCTAATACTCCTGTAAGCATAAAATAGCCGGATTGGATTGAGCTCCAACTTACATTCAATCTACAAAATTACTTTTTCCCACTTTGGAGGCGAGAGTTCTAAAATTGAGACGGGTTCAAAGACTTATGAACTTATTAAGTTCACAATATAAGATAAGAAACTTAACAAAATGAAGAAAACTTTGATAAGGAACTGCACACTTGGATTTTACAACTGTACGAATTGTGTGGAACTGCACCTTAAAAAAGCCCAGACATTGACTGTGAACTGTGGTGAGTTTTCGCTGCTTTACTGGCTTGTGGAGGGATTAACGAAAATCAGGCTGTTCGTTTTTAATCATGACAGAACAAGACAGTGTCAAAAGTGTGTCACTCAGTGTGTTCGTGTTGCTTGCTCAGCCAGCTAATGAAATCGTGGATAGAGAATCCTCTACGCCATGCAATCGTGTATCTTCGCACCTAAAAGCAGAACAACATGGAGCACGGAAGAAGTACACATGACCACATCGCCACAAGTGAGCATCTTATGGAAACGTAGTCAAAGATCTGCAGAAATTGTGAGAGTTGTTCCCATTACCCCGAGAAAAATGACAGATTGCTCCCAATAGTATAAGGTAGGTAGTAAATCGGTAGTCCTTGGTAGTAAATTGTGGTAATTTAACCCTAGGTTGTGAACCATTGCTGTAAAGGGAATAAAAATTATGAGCAACATGCTCAATGCCATGGATGGACTAGCCTTCGTGTCGTAGTTACTTTTGTTCAAGACATCCTACTGCTGCGATGACCCACCGTGCATCCAATGAATAACTACGGCACGGCTGGAGTGACGCAGCTTTACCACAATTATGTGGTTCTCAGTACTAAATCATTGGAAGTGTTAAGTGGAATTCATAGTAATGTCCAGTTTACTTTAGAGATCCCAGGCAAAGTTTTAAACGTTTTGGATATTAGCATTGAGGGAAACACAATGCAGTTGAGTGTGGTTGGTACACTAAGGAGCAGCACTCCGGAATCTACTCAAATAAAAGTAGTCGTCATGCGAAGTTGTATCACAAATAGAATGAATTATGTACAAAAAGGATGTTGAGATCCGGAAAATAGTAAAATTGATATTGAAACTTTGAAAAATAGTTGTCGTAATAGCGTCTTCAATTATAAGGATTTTCTCGCTAAAAGTACCATGATAAGAAAAACAATATACTAAGTAAAATACTAATTTAACATTAGATTTTGTAAATGATAGGACTAACAAGCAAATTCACAAACTCATGGATAAATGTGATATAAAAGCTAGCCTAATTAGTAAGCCAAATAAATCTCTCTCAAGTGCCCTAAATAATAAAGTTAAAAATGAGAAGCATGAAAACTGCCATATCTGTAAACTGTTGAACGATGACTATAGGTACAATGACCGCTTTATCGTTTATAAGTTTACCTTGAAATCATGTACAGAATTTCACATCGGCAAAAGTAGCCGCCTTTTTTATTTGCGCTATGCTGAGCATCGTAGCACCATTACCGCTGGCAACATAATCAATGCCCTTTCTGATCATTTGCTGCAGAAACATCGGGGTCACGCCAGTTCAATTGATCATTCTGATATACAAATTATTGACAAATGTAGGGATCCTGTTGATACTACATCGTCCGAATCTCGACAAGGAGCCTAAACTTAATAAAGAATACGAAATGACTGATTTCTAATCGATTTGTTAACTGTGCATCATAAAAGTGTATATTATTCTGTTAGTGTGCGCATGTCCACATTTTTTATTCCTTGTGCGTTAACAAAGGACGAACGTCCGAATTATATAATTATATAATTCGTGAAATTGTCCTTGCTATTTTATTTGGAGTCACCGGAAAGTCACATTTTCAAAATATGAATGCTAAGCACCTCCTGTCACGGCTCCTGCTCTCACAGACTGGAAACATAACAATGATTATTGTATACTAAGCATAATAATAATAATAATCATGTAGTAGCTTTGATGTGGCTATCTAGCGATGGAAGCAGATATCTGAAGTCGTAGACAATTCAACCAAGACACACTATAGGTCTTGGACGATAGTATGCAACAATAGATAGCCATGATTTGTGCACTGGCGTGCATGCAGTCAAATCAACATACTATTGCATTACTCTCAGCCGTGTTATAGTTCTTCAACTCACGTGTTCAATATAAACATTGTATATTCAGGGACGCCGGCACGAGTTTAGGGCAGGTGTTGCATCGACCTCAAGGAACGCACTTTGAGGTAACCTTTCCTCCCACGCGCCACCTAATATTTCATGTGTCAAAAATGTTGTAGTCCAACTAGGTTTTATATAGGCCTGCCTGTCAACTTTAAATTGATAAAAAGTCATGCTCATCGGACAACAACCATTTCAGTATTTACGTATAAGTACGTAAATAGAATGTTAAAAATCACCTCACTGCCAAATTCTGTAAATTACCTACACGATATACAAATGCACGTGACACCCTTTTACCACATGAAAAATAGAATGTCTAATTCTTTTAAACACATGTAGATCTAATATAATATCAAGCAACATCTTTTCTTTCAACTTAGAAATAGCTTGCAATTATCCAGTGGGAAATATTTCTGTTGTGTTGCTTTCCGGTATGAAACACCGATATATCAAGCATCTTTGCAAAAATTTCGACTATAAAACTTGATATAAAGCAATTGCAACTTCGGAACAATTCCACTTGCTAGTCAGTTTCGTCTACCGGTGTGTGCGGTGTTCCATCAATTGCAACTCTATACGCAAGTTATCAATAAAGCAAAGTACCGCCGCACTGACGACAACGTCAGGCTCACAAATTTCTTTCAATCCACAACTACATGTACGGTCGTAGATCCAAATCGGGATAAAATTCAACAGAAGCAGGCAACCGCGCTAAACGTTTCTAACGCTCCAGCAGAGTTTTCTACTCAAGACAGGCCGGATCCGAGGCCGCAGTTTTGGCAGGCATACTTGCTCAGAAGAAGAGATTTGCCTCATCGACGCATCCGTCACATGAATTCTGCTACCACGCGCTCACAGCTGACCTCATGCCATATAAATTAAGTCATCCACAGTCTCTCAGCGATCCTGCCACCTCCGCCGGAGCCCCGTCGACCCACGCACAGATCTGCCTGTTACGCGTGTTGGGCATTTGGTCGACGTGGACGAGGGTTCCAAGGAGGACGCTCGAAATCCGGGAGGAGCTACAGCCATCATATTTTTAACTCTCAAACCGTTCCGTTGCCACAGTTGGTGCCCTCTTCACCAGAGCCATCTGACTTGACATAAGAAGTCTTAGACGATCTAGTTTCAGCCATCAATTCTATCTTAGTAGATTGGCCGGCCGCGATGGAGATGCGTCTGGACTCGCTTGGTGCTTCACCTAACCCTGCGATTCCGGGCTGTCAGCCCCCTCCCCCCACCGCCGTCGCCTGGTGGCTCCCTTTGCCACGTCCAATTACTCACATCCTTCAAATTTTCTCGACGGTGCCTGAACCGGGCGAGCCAGCGGATGATGACAGTAACTTCTTTTCCGAAACGGGTTCGTCGCCGGACGCTGAGGAGTTTCAGGATGCATCCGACGGAGAACTTAACCCAACCCCACCAAAATTTCAAGTTCTTGAGTTTCCATATACCGGCCACACGAAATCCAGACTGGGGTCCAGCTTCTACCACAATACAAACGGGTTCCGATCCTACAATTTATCTAAAACTTTGGCCGGCCTCCGACACATAATGACAGTGAAGGTCCAGGACTTTCCTTACAAGAATGTGTCCTATAGCTGTGCTAAAAAAGCCAACATCGTCGAGCCGAACTGGAGGGGCCTTACTCCCCTACCCTAACCTTATAGCAAAGCCTAATGGGACACAGAGACTAATCATCGAATACGCACATTTAGCTACCGCAAGCTCAAGCCAAATAAGATCAATCGCCTGCTCTTCCACAATACGAACTTCAAAGCGATGCAGATGGATTTGACAAATGTCCTCTGCTCGGTGGCGCTTCTCCCCAAATACTGGAAGATGTAAAGACGGTAGACTCGTGCGAAATTTGGAAATAAAATTTCCATGAGTACAAAATTATCTGTGGTAGCTCCTATTTGCCAATGTATGGAAATTGTCCGTATCTTCATTGAGGACAAATTAGTAGTTTCCAAGAGTCTAGCATGTGGAGATATGGAAGATAACAGTCTTCGAATATTACATAGTTTTTACTTCACCCACAAAGTACGCAACCTAAAGACGTTCATGGTCAGCGGTAAAAAGCATCATGATGCAACACCTGCAACACCCTTGCTTGCGTCCGTCTGCATATTATTATAGAAAATAGAGTCAAACACGATTTCCTAATTTGTACTATTTCTATGAGCGATGAGATTTGCACAAGCAGATTCTATGTCTGCGGAAGTGAATGCATTCTGTGTTCACAGCGATGCATCGAAGAATTCTCCAGGAAAATTAGAGTGTGAATAAAAGGACATCTCTCTACGGAGCCATCATTGGTGTATTAACATCTACAGACGCATATGACCTATTCATCCTCTGACTTGATAGAGTGGACAATTATTCACAGAGGGAGAGATCTAGACGGACCTCTCTTTTGTTCGACGGAGGGTGAAATTCAATTTAGAAATTTTAATTTAGAGGAGAATGAAATTCAAGTCCGCAAGCCTGTTATTGTTCAACATTCCATTGCACGCTGATGATTTCGTTGATTTATCACTAGAAGAATGAATATATGGATAGATTTCATCAATGATAATCAAAACAAAGTATGCATATCAGAATTGAAATAGGATTAGATGTCAACGTTGTACAACGGCTTGAAATGCGTGCGGCCATAACAGGAAAGCATTTTTGACTCTATGCTGCTTTACATTGTGGGATTAACAGTCGACTGTTTCTACAGCACATAAGTGCATGTAGGGATGTTTGGGATTGTGCACTTCATTTACACATTTCATGTAGGCAGTTTTACTTTTTTCAAAAAAAATGTTGTAGAACTCACAATTACAAACGACTTTACAAATGACTCGTTTTGAACTTTAAAAATCATGTTTTACAATACATGTGATCTTTGCGTTGAAACTGCCGAAAAGAGTTGAATCAAAATGCTTTCAATCAAAGCTCTATACACCATCCACAGCTCTTCATGACTCAAAGAACTTCTCAAAACTTTTAAAAGATACATAAGTTCTGAACATTTTCTTTCAATATCTTCAAAATGAGATGTCCACGACCGTTCATTGTTCCCAATAGCACAAAGGATGCTAATAACATCAGCGACTTGAAATGGAAGTCTATCAAGCATACTATCATCAGTTTCGCTCTTCTTAGAAAAAAACTAGGGTTGTGTGCGGTGCATTGATAAATTCTGCTTGGACCGGTGTACCTTAAGTGTGAACCACTTTGATATTTTAATACATTATTCTACTTATACAAATTCTACTTATATACTATACAAATTATTCTACTTATACATTATTCTACTTATTCTACTTATACAAATGAAGTTTCATGAAGACCACCGGCTATATCATGAAATCATATACGTCTATCATGCATGAAATAATCGATACATCTCATGATATTGAGAAAAAATGATATCATAGATTAGATCTTTCAGTGACGTGCGCTTGATAATATAAGTTCATGGTATATCATATTGTGTCCGAAAATTCAATTTCATCGACTTGAGAACTTCGGAATCTTCGGAAGTATTGACACTTATGCACACAATAAAAGACAGACCCTATCTTGCAGATTTTAAGGACTTAATTAACTATTCACATAACTATCTACAACGCGAAGCAACTTATTTTTCGACCAAGTGCTAATATGTACTTCAGCGTGACGTTTTAAAATGTTCTTTGCACCAGTTCGAACAGGCGCGACTGCCGCACAACCCTTGTAAAACCACTATTTTAGCTTTCGTCTCATTGATTCGCAAAAAGTTTTCAAGATGACCTTATCAGTGTATGTTTTCGACTTCATTCTTCACGGTCAATAAAGGGGCGTTTAATTGATACCCAGAGAAAAGTATAATTTCATAAATATGACCGGCTGTTGGCTTCTACTCAGGTAGATGCAATGTTATATTTGAGAGTAAGTAAGATGACGTAGCTGTCTTTAGACGCAAAATATATCAAGTATACTTTCATACTATTCAAATATTTACCCGGTGTAATACGTAATATTATTACACTGACTTCGATGTATTACACGGTCAGAATCTACGAATATGATGCAATACCATAGCATCATATGAGTAGATTTGAGCTGTGTGATACATAGAAGTCAGTGTAATAATACTATGTGTTCGCTGAATGATATCTCATGACTCCATGGATATATTTCATATTTGAATTCATGAATTTTGAAACAGCTTAATTATCTAAGCAAGCATTCCTTTCTTCACTTTTGACTAATCAATGACATAGGAATGACATCGAGATTTGTAAACATGTCAGAGGAAGAAGTTAATTCTGATATCGATAATAGAATACCAAAAAGTACTTGGAATAAGATGAGATGGGCATTCAAGCTATTTGTCACCTGGCATGACCACTGGAAAATAAGAATTGACGATAATGTTTTGAAAGTATATAAAAATGTGAAAGAATTTACACCAAACGATCTCAATCACTGTTTGAAGTACTTCTTCGCTGAGGTCAGAAAGGTTGATGGAGATATGTATCCTCCAGAATCGTTGAAAGGCATTGGTGCGATGCTACAGCTATATTTCAATACAGAAATGAAATGGAAAATTTCTATTTTTACGGACATTGATTTCAAAAGTGCTCGTGATTCCCTTGATGCTCAGATGAAAAAAGCAGCTCAACGCGGTAACGTAAAACCAAAGAAAAGAGCATTGCCAATTGATCTAGAACAGGAGAACGAATTGTGGGAAAATGGTAGTTTTGGAATTTCAAATCCAGATCAGCTAATCCACACACTTATTTATCATTTGGGAGTTCATTTGAGCCTTAGAGCGGCTAAAGAACATCATGATATGGAATTTGGAGACGAATCTCAATTAATTCTTTGTAAAGACAATGATAAAGAATATTTGAAATACGTTGAAAGAATGTCAAAAAACAAGCGTTATGGATTAAAATGTGCCAGAATGGACCCCAAAGAGACTCGAGTTTATCAGAACACGGACAACCCAGATCGATGTGTGATCAAATTATATAAAGAGTACATTCGACATAGACCAGATGGTGCGTGCAAAGCATTTTATCTGACACCCTTACAGAAACATCAAATAAAAGGAGCTGTTTGGTACAAACGCTGCCCAATGGGGATTCATAAAATTGAAAATACCACTAAAACGTTGATGAAAAATATTGCAAAAGACGGCGAATTCTTTACGAACACTTCTTTACGACGCACTGCTAAGACTCGACTTGTACAAGGCGGCATATCCAAGGAGGTTGCAGCACTCAAAACAGGTCGAATCAATGAAAAAGCAGATAGTGCCTACATTCATGCCGAGGTATTCGAGAAAGATATGTCGAAAGTGCTGTATGGATCATATGAAGCTACAACAAACAATGTTGTATCTACAAACAACACAAACACACGAGAAAACAAGTCTATCAATTTTTATGGATGTACTTTTAACAATTGCACTTTATGATGTGTTACTCTATTATTTGTATTGGGTTGGAAACTAAGCTCAGACTCATCTCGTAATTATTGATAATTTATTAGTTATCTGTAAGAGTGTATTAGTGGTTTAGAAGTCTAAGACAATTCCGTCTTCAATTTTTTGAATCTGGTACATCTTCTAGCTCTCATGGAGCATTTAAGAGCTAATTCTTTTCGCTTCGGTGAGTCAGAACTTAGTTTTCAATCATAGTACTGTTTCAATCGTTAAAGTGTGTTATAACACATTACAGGTAATCTACTCCCAGGTAATCTACTGCAGTAGATTACCTGAGAAAGATATTGCAGTTCAAAATATACATGTTGAATATGGATATCTAAGCGTATTTTACTCAATTATAATCGACCGCCTAATTGCATTAGGGGCATAGCACATGAGGCGAATACATGTTGCGCACATAGAAAGGTATAGTCACACTGGAGTCAATATCACTTCCACTAATATTTCATGTCTATAGATAGATATCTCCACAGAATTCCCCTTCGAGATGCTGGAAACCGAGAAGAAGATTATGTTCTGTTAAGATTTACAAAGTGTTATGCATGTTTGAGTTTGTTGATTTGTGTTAATGTTTTCACTTGGTTATCAAATGTCAAATCTAACTGTCTTTGCCGTGATTTTCTTATGTCCACATGACTCTTCTACATACTTTCGAATGTACCAACTTCAGCCTTGCCATTGAGGTCAATTTTCATTTTATGATTTTGTAGGTTGCGTCGTTGCGATCACATGATGACATGATATGACCTGAGTATGGCCGTTACAAGCTTGATTGCAGTCCTGGTTTTTGAAGCCAAATGAAATCACAAGTATTGATTTCGTCTGGGAAGATCTCATCTTTGCGTGTGAATCTTCTGGTAGGTTCAGTGGAATTATCATCATCTAAATCATAAATACCATCAAAAATACATCCAGGTACAATCAACTGTCTTCCGTACACTAATTGAGCAGCACTTCTGTGGTTGTCGTTGCTTATGGAATTTCGTAGGCCAAGTAGTATTAAAGGCAGATTCTACCAATTCAACCAATCTTTTAATGCATATTCAGATTTTGCTTTCAAAGTCTCCTTTAGTCTCCTGTTTTGGCGTTCAATTGTTCCGTTAGCTGCAGGATGATAACTTGCAACTGGTCTTTACTCTATGACTAATTTCGAAGTTATTCCTCGAAATAAGTTCGCTTCAAAATGTGAACCTCGGTCCGATATAAGAATATCTGGAGCACTATGATCTGCTATCCATGACAGCAAAGCATTCATTAGCTGCTTGTTCCGATGATGAAAAGGTTGCTGGATAAGCTGAGAACAAGCGCGTTCTTCGATCAAAAATTGTGAGAAGATAATGTTTATTTTTGTTCTTTGGAAGTAGGCCAACATAATAGATGTGTATTCTCGAATATGTTGGATGCGATCCAAGATCCTTAAAAGGAGGTTTGATGTGTTTCGTAATTTTTGATACCTCGCAGTTGGTGCACTCTTTTAATCTTCTTTTGATGTCTTTGTTCTTTTTTGGCCATGTGTAGTTGAGTTTAAATTGCTTCAAAGTTGAATGGCAACTTGTATGCGATACAGCATGCGCTGTATTTATCAGTTGATTGCGAAACTTCTGCGGGATCAATATACCACCATCCACATCTCGTTATATTCCCGAAGAGCCACATTTAGCCTCAGGGATGACATCGTTCAATGTTTCATCATTGCTTTGTTCGTATAAGATTGCTTCACTGGATAATGTTGAAAATGTTGGGTTAATAGCAACTGTTTCGATTGTATGCCTGGAAAGAGCATCTGCAACTATGTTTTCTCTTCCTGGTAAATATTCTATGTGAATATCAAACATTGATAAATATTCAATTTGACGACGACGCCTCTCACATTGGTTGAGGTTATGAACATGTGTAGTAGTGGTTTGTGGTTGAGTCTCAGTGAAATTTTTTTTGCCGAAAAGAAGTCATTCGAAGTAAGTGATCCCATCCCAAAATCAAGGACAAAATGTGTATAGTAGCATTTTCTCTATAGCGCCAATGATAAAAGCATTAGCCACCGTCTGCATTGAATCGACTGATTTGTTTCGAGTATACCTACCTTTATTGGGAACTTGATTATTCTTTGAAATTTCAATATTGTTACTGAGCAACCTCTCCATCATGCTTTCTAAGCGAGACATTCGATCTTCAATAATTTCGTTGCTTGGTTTGTTTTTTGAGAACACCTGGTGTACTGGTATCGTGTTTGGAATATTGTCGTAGACCCTATCAGCAAGTTCAGCAAGCTCATAATTTCATGTTGCTGTTTGCTGCATACGTGGTGCAGTCAAAAATCACCCGGACTTGAGAAGAAACAAAAGAAATATCGATTCCAAATTTGTAGGCTGACATAACCGGAGCATGTAGGTCACGAATCGGTGAATTGAACTCACTGCATCCGTTTGATGCGTATAAGAGAAGCAGTTTCATGTAGAGTGCCGATTTGTTGAATAAAAATCAGTTGTGATGGATGAAGTGGAGTATCGAAGCGTTAATGAATTCCTTGTCCTGCGAAAATTGGCACCAAGTGAAATTCAGCAACAATTGCAAGAAGTCTACAAAGAATCTTGTCCGTCAAGAACCACCGTGTGCTACTGGATTCATGAATTTCGAGGAGGAAAACAAAGTGTTTTTAAGGATACGTCGAAGAGCGGTCGCCCAGTCGAAATTCCAGAGGCCAAAGAAGAGAAATGCGCTGCTTTAATGCGCGAAAATCGGCACATAAAAATCGATGATGCAGCCGACATTATGAGAATGAGTCACGGAACAGTGTCGGATATCCTCTCCAATTTGGGAGTCAGGAAACTGTGCACCAGATTTGTCCCGAAGTTCATCACTTCAGAAATGGCTGAAAGACGTTTGGCCGCCTGTCGTTCGAATTTGGAGCTCCTCGATCAGTTTGGAAGTCGGTTCGTTGAAAACATCGTGACAGAAGATGAAACACCTCTGAATCTATTCGTTCCGATGAGCCGGCGCGAGTCTTCTGAATGGTGCTTTCCAGAAGAAGCAGGGCCGAGAAAATTGAAAAGTGGATCATCACATGGTCGTTGTTCCATGCTTTCAGTGTTTTGGAGCAGAAACGGAATCCTGCAGGTTGACATTTTGGACAAATCTCGCACAATAAGCGGTGCACATTACGCGAATCTTTTGGACACAGAGTTTTCTCAACTTCGAAGGACACAGCTGCGGAACAAATACTTGCTGCATGGCAATGCTCCAGTTCACACAGCTGCAGTGGTGTAAGAAAAAATCTCGCAATTGAAACTGAAGGTCCTCCAACATCCCCGCACTCGCCAGACCTGGCGTCTTCATATTTTTGCCTTTTCCATCATCTCAAGAAAACACTGCGTGGACAGGCGTTTGATTCACCTTATGACGTAGAGTAGCACGTACGGAGAGTTTTAAGTGAACTGGATAATGATTTTTTCAAAGAAGCGTTCAACGATCTTGTCAAGCGCTGGAGAAAATGCGTCGATTTGAACGGTTTTTACGCAGAAAAGTAAATTAATATTTTTAGGATTTGTTCAATGTGCGATTGATAAATTTTGTAACCTATATGAATGTACGTCTTTGGAAAATAAATATTGTTTCATGCCGCTGATATTTCTTTGCGAGTCCGGGTGATTTTTGACTGCACCATGTATGTTGCTGTTTGTTCCTATTGAAAGCGGGAGTTTTTGCAAAAATACTTGTGTAGTAATGTGTTGTTTGGCTCCATACCATCTAACTGCTGTTCCAGATTTCGCAGAATCTGTGTAGGCTTGGCACCACCAAACTCAGTTGCATCAAGAGCTTTCTTTAATCGTTGTGCTGCTGATTCTGACATAAATGCAACGAGTGTTTCCTTAAGCTTTGTGTATGAATTGGTTTGGGGTTTGAGAATTAAATCTCGTACTTCAGAAACCGCATCTGGAGAATGGCAAGATACAACCTGATGAAACTTTGTCTCCTCGAATCTTATGTTTCCAATCGAAAATTGCGATTCGACTTCCGCAAACCAAAGTGTACGGTCCTTATGCCAGTATGGAGGCAGTTTAATTGACTCTCTATTTACAGTGATTGCTGCCGGCCGTAACTTATCGGGATTTTCGAACTCCATCCCTCCAATCAATTTTGTCATCAAAACAACGTTGAATTATTCTTGATGTCATAACCAACAAGACTTTTATCATATCTCAATATAATGCCGTTAAATATCAGAAAATGTTTACAGTTTTTGCTAAATATATTGGTATTCTCGAATATCTGCTTTTTGATATTTGGTGTCATCTGAATTTATTGTAATTGCTTTGTAATCTTTGCCGATACGTACAAAAATCTGAATTATCATATTTCTTGCACATGTTTCTCGTACATCGTCTATTGAAGTACTTGTATCGATACTGTATTCATTACCTTCTTGTCAGTGTAAGTGTGTGTTATGTGAATAAGTATGCATTGAAGAAGAAAGAAATTCAGAAGAATGGCTTACCCACTTAGCAAGCATTGCAGCAGGCTCTGGGTTTGTTAGTTTGCTTTCTGACACCATTGTTGGCTTCTACTCAGGTAGATGTAATATTATATTTGAGAGTAAGTAAAAAGACGCAGTTGTCTTGAGACGCAAAATACATGTATGTCAAGTATATCTGTGAAGATATCTATCTATAGCGTTCTATCTGGCGTACTAACAAATTTCGTGGACGAAATGGGCACAAAAGAGAACCTTGTGTCGCCCATTTGTTACACAGGTGTCCTCACTGCCGCACATCTTTTGCATGGTAATTTGATCTATCGTTTATTTAATTTCATTGTTGTCAATTAACACGAACTCTTCGAAAACGATCGGTTACATATAATGTTGGCCATACGATAATACCGGTAAGAAAGTTGAGCATTTTAAATTGGTCAATCAATATGTTGTGGATTATTCAATCGAACGCCTTCGAAAAATCAAATTTGACTAACATACAGCCATCACTAATGTTACTTTCCAGGCACAATGCTACATGGTCATGAATTGAAATACATGTAAATGCATACCTGCAGTCAGACAAAATTTCGTAGCTTAACTGATACGACGGTTTAACAAAAAGAAGCAAGCAGTTTAAGTTAAAGAAGCATACGACGAAATATTACGATTAATCTTATATATTGGTGCTATCATCAGAATGTGTTTGGCCGAGGAAGATTTATTTTCTTTCAAATTATTAGATTATAGTTTTGCTGTGAGAAACTCATGAAATAATGTATTGTCATTGAATGCTGAACAATGAATCAAGGAATTATCATAACTATTTTCATACATTCCCTTTCTTGATTTTGCCTCTCATTCATCAATATTTTTTCTCTTTCAATAAGATTTTACGGTTTGATGTTGTCAATTTCAAGAAATTAGAGGGAGATAAACGAACAGCATGCACCATAGAATCAAACTCACTGCTAAACATGTCATAAGTCCAGAATATTTGATTCATGTATTCACGAACATGTTTTGGTATACGCCAGCTTGAATAAATCGCATCAGTTGATAACTGATATCCATGCATGGCTCCACTCTGGAAAGAAGAACATGTTGTATACATGGTCTTTAATTAATTTCAATCACAACGAAAAATCAGTTTCATGTGTGATTAAAGCTATTAAAATGGCCACTACAGTTGATCAAGGAGATTCAATTCAAGTTTCAGATTGGAGCCTATATGAATACTACAGATGTTTAAAAGCTTCTTCAGTCAATATTTTATTTGATGTTGCAAAGCGCGCAAATGAAGCCTGTCATTGTAAGGAAAGTGTATTTCTTTTAGGCATCATACAAATGATAGACACCGTCGAATGTCGGGTCTTCATGAACATAGAAAAAGATCATTAGATTACTTATCAAAATGAATGCACTAATCAAATGATATACCACTCAAGTAATGATAGCAATGATAATGAATAGGTCACCAGTACGACTATCGCTGACACTGTGGATATCATCTTTGCTGTCTATCTAACCAGGAATGATACATTGACATGCAGCTACGAAGATGACCGAATGATCGTGACCTGTCGAATAGAAACCTGGATCTGTCGGATCCTATTGAAGAGTTTGTCTTTTTGGAACACTATAAGTAAAGATAGAAGTCATGATGGCATTCATGTCACGCTTTATAACTTAGCCGCTCATTTCTACGACTCTTTCTATAATGCCAAACCCTTCGTGTGATGCAGCAAGCTACCATTTAACTTCGAAAATTGTGTGGTTTTACCTGTTTCGAAATGCATGGCAATTTCTGATTATCAACTTTAAGATATTATCCGATCAATACTTTGAGTACGCCTGTCATGTTGCTGGAATATCACATTTTGAGGCACACGCACCATTTAGTCTGAAGAGGCCGTTCCGGATTTTCAGTTTGACGTTGATAAACTCTCGAATACCACTTGTTTTCTCACAATCACGTAGTGCTTTGACATGCTACCCAATCGAGATGCTGACTGTTGATTGCACCATAATAAATTATGACTTTTAAAGGCCTTTCATTCTTATTTTTACAATATTCTCTTTTGTAGATATTATGAACACCCATGTGGGTTAATTACTTGGATTTGCTCTCATCTTAATGATGAGTGCCAATATTCAAAGATTTGCGACTTTTTTAGTTATGTGACCAATGGTGCACCTGAGGCCACGCTGCTAGGAACTTCGCAAAATTGTAGCGAAAAATATAGCATGAAAACATGTGTCCAAGATTGCTGTTTTACTTAATACTTGCACATTGTACATGTATGCTGTGACATTTGTGACATCTTTCTAGTTCGTAAGGTTGACATTGCTGAAACATTAGGTATTTGTTGCATAAAAGAATGGGCGAAATTGAACACTTAAAAATCACACGAATGCAAAAGAGGTTATATATGATCTCAAACAGCATTATGCTTCCTTCTTTTTCCATTTATTGTTGTGAACTAACTGAAGATTCTTGCAGTGATTGCAATGAAGAATTGAAATGGGGATCACATTATCAGAATTTCATGATGTAGTGAAAAAATGTCTATCTACTTTTGCGAAACTGAAAAGTAAATAGAAAGAGCTTTAATCATTTGTTTTTTTTTTCATTATGTTCGCTTTCAAGCTTCTGTCTTTGAGATGAGTGAAGATTCTTAATCATTCCTCTTTCTTGTTCCTCATATGCAATAGTACACAATGATTGAATGCCATCGTCCATTTTTAGAGTAAAAGAAAAATAGTTACATTGCTCTTGTCACTTTGATTTTGAAACGTTTTTGACCTTACATGCATCCCAATTCCCCTAGCTGAATGATACAATTTATTTTGAGATTTTCATTCTGCAAATACATAGATTTTCTCTACTTTCTTTCTCTCTACTCACCGCATCACTCCCTGAAAGGATGCAAATGAAAAATTACGACAAATCAGTTTATGATATTCATGACACATACAAGTATTACATACATGAGCAACACGGTGGATCGATTTTACAGGAAAAAGCTGCCTGATATCTGCCTGCGTTAGTTATAGAAACTCCTACATAGAATTTGAAGCATTTTGTATGGTATCAGTAAGAGGCTCCTCTGAGCGATACAAGTTTATGCCTATGCCTACATTTTAACTTACGGTGGAATGAATAATAAACTCATTGACACCTATATGAAGACAGAAAACAATGAAAATTGAGGAAATTGAGGAAATGGAGGATAAAGAGAGATAATCACAAACAATTTTTCACACCTCAACAGACAAACCCAACCTATATTTTACAGCTACAGATAAAGCGGAATAGACTTAAATAAAAAGAAACTTAATTTTTGATTACGTAACAGCCTTCACTTCTAATACAACGCTGAGAACAATTGTATCTTCTGTGCTGATTGACAAGACTACATGCATAATATTTCTACTGACCAAGATTGATAAAGTCAATAAACTCTAGTCAGATTGATAAGATTCTTAGGGTTCTAAGTGAAAATACTGGACGCGTAAGAACGCGCCATCCCGCGCCGCGTCCGGTGTGAATAGACCTTAATTTGAATCAAAATCTTGTCAGATTTGTTTCTTCTTCTGCTTAAATGCATATACTTAATGCATGCATTGAGTGTATATTTATTCATAAATGAATTTATATTTGCAAAGTCCACTTAACGATTGCTTGAGCAGATTTGAACTTCTGAAATGTTCAGTGTGGCTGCTGTTTACAACGTAACTAGAATACATATAATACATTTTCATGAGAATTTATGATAATGACGACTTTCATCATTACAAAGCTTAGAAAGTGCATTATGGTGCAATAACGAATATATGAAACTTATTATTGATGAAATTGCTGGCTAGAGACTTAGAGTTCAAACTCATTTCAGCTTAATTCGCAGTTGCTTCAATGTAATTTTGCCTGCACGATAATACCATGGAACTCTTGTTAGTTGATTATATGTAAAACTTATCAGTTCGTGTATGTTTTAAATCATTTGCGCCAACATTATCATTTGAAGAGAGCTACTGGGATAAGATAATGCTCCAAAATATGTAGCACGCCACTGACGCAAAAATAGCAATTTAAAAGTTGACATGAAATATTGACGTCATCATACGGCAAGTTTGATATATTAGAATAACGCAACTCCTCGCCGAAGCGCATACTCAATCATTGACTGAACACTGCAAAGCAAGCTCGATAACATGGGAACGTATCAGTTATTCATCGAGTTTAGATGGAAATCAATGTTCTTTTCTATTCAAATTCTGTTCTCTTCACATTATTCATGAATCTGCGAATACTCAACTGAGTAGAATAATTTCACTGATAGGATATATGCAACCAATGTTAGATGGAAAATTAATGACTCATACAATGAACATGGCGCAATGAAAGATTCACCAACTCAGTAAGCAACAAATACTTTCATGTTGTCTATGAATTATACATGCAGCTGCCTATCCTACGCTCCTCAAGCTTCTACATTCCAAAATATATCTCTTACATAAGGATGATTATTTGAATGAAGTTGATGAAAGAGATAATGTGGAATTCAGCGGTTAATGTGGTTGCTCGCTAAGCCTGAGGTCTCCTGTACAATTCTCTGCACAGACTTGTCGCCTTTTCTGTCGGCTACATAAGAAATTGCATAGGATATTTGAGTTGCTAATTATAAAACAGTAACACAGCAGTATCATGTTCAAAGGAAAGATTGTTATCTAAACGTCGAAAATGGTTCTAATAATTTGTCGCGGTCAAATTTTGTGTTTGAGCGTCTGTGTTATCAATCAATAAATGTCTATGTTATGGTATATTGCTGGCATACATGCATATTTGATGCATTGACACGGTAAATGTTAAAGATAATATGACGTCAACAAAAACCTGGGTGTAAAAAAGTGAAAAATAAAGGGTGGTCCTTATAAAATGTCGCAGACGGATATCTTGAAGTCTGAATCTTGATATTTCACAAATTTTGTCAGCATTCTAAATCTTAACGTTCCTAATTTCTCTGCTATGATTACAAATGAAAGGCAATATTGCATACAAAAGTTGGCATTATCGTGCATTTTTGTCGATAAAAATGCATAGAAATTTTCAACGAAAAAATGCACGGTGAACAGCAAACATCCATGTACAAACAAAATGTCAGCCAGAAAGGTGTTTCTCTGAAGCTCACCGAGTCTTTCCAGTTGAGCAAACTGGCATTAACATATTTTAATCAAAGAATTGTCAAAACTCCATCTAAAGCTGTCCGCAAAAGGATTGTCAAACAATATTGAGAGATTTTCAGGAAATAGAGGACTTGAATCATTGATAATTCTCATCATGGGAAGCCACAAAGCGTCGATGTCACTTTATTTTGTTGGATATCACAAGGCACAGGCGGCCATCGTCAAGCGAATGAAATATTGAGAAATGCAATTCATGTACTTCCTCGGATAATCTGCTTGCAGTTCCACATTGACTCGTCACATAAAGGCTGATAAGACGAACGAATGTGAACAAAGAATTTGTGAATTGTTCCAAAAAAGTACCAGAAGGCCGATGAACTCTAGAGTGTTTTCTGAAGCAAGAGCTAGCACACCTTCTGCCAAGTGCCTTCAAAAGTGTGACCAGACATGTGCAATTTTTGCTTGATGCAAACCTCATGACCATATATCTAATGCGGTGCAGCTGAGTCAATCGTTCGTTTGAAACTTTGTCACTCCATCAAATTTTGAGAATGGTCCATATCTGTCACCGCATATTTCTCAAAAATAAATTTCCGCACTGCATAATTCTCCACCTCCTGATTGTTTCTGACCACTGCCTGCATCATCCTTTCCCCCTGCCACATCTTCATGTATGTGCGACTTTTTGATGGAGGCTTGTCGTCTGAATTACGACTCGACTTTTAATGTAGACGAAAGAGCGCATTTTCATCTTTGTGCAGACCTTTTTCTTCCCTACTTACCGTACAGATGAGGTATTTTTCATATTTGAAGAAAATCACCTTTGCTGACCACTTGCTATGTCAGGGTATTGACATTAAAACCACAAATTCCTTGATCTATGTGTGAATATGTGAAGTTGGCTTGGGTCATTTTTTAAATATCAAGGTTAGGATCCCAAGTATTTGTAAATGCTTTTTTGTTGTCATAAACCTTTATATATTTCGATCAGCTCTTTGGCATCCTTCTGACGATGACCAAAAATTGGTCGAACTATACAAAGGTTTATAGCAAAAGAATTGTATTTTACGAATGCTTGGGATCCTTCATCCATGCTATAGCATATATATCGGATGCTTCCAGCTGATATACATGACTTGATATTTTTAAAATTTGTACTTTATGCTCAATGCATGGTCTCCTAGATATAGCCTATAACACCTGGACTGTCAGCCAAGCAAAATTCAAACTTTTTGTGTACATCAGAGTCCGACATTCATGTTTATCAGCTACTTTGTTATAAAATCAGATGGCATGTGAGTGGTAAGTAAATACTGCGCTTATGATTGCAAAAGTGGACATAATTTTTATGCAAAGAGCAAAGAGATCATGAAAGAGTTGTTTAAAAGAATTCTTCTAAAGGAATCCATTCCAACAAGAAATCCCAGAATACGATAAAGCAGAATCGAGTAACAAATGATAACAGACTAAATGAGTCAAAGTCAAAAGCAAACTCTATTATCCCAGTTATAACAACTCATAACAAGAACAATCCTAACATATTTCAAGAAGTGATTATTCCTGTGATAGGTAGCTTGAGCTTTTGAGTCATTCAAGGACAAGAAAATAATACGCGTGTTCAAGCAACCGAAATCTCTCCTTAGATCTCTTTGTCAGAACAATAGAAAGACTATTTATGGTGTCAGTAGGTGTGGTGAACCCAGATGTGCATGTTGTGAAACGATGATAGTAGGCAAAACAATAGAATTTGATGTCAATGGTGTAATTGAATTTTTTGTTGTTAATTCAACTGTTTGTTCTTAACTGCTACTCCAGTAATGTCGCGTATGTCATTCGATGTAAGAATTGTCGAGATTATTACATAGGGAATACTGGAGGCAGTTTCAGGAAAAGACTTACAGTACATAGACAACAGATGTTTAGACCTCAATACACAATTTTAGACGTTAGTCGTCATTTAATAAGGTGCTCAGCTACTACATCTTCACACAATAAATTTGAAGCTATACCTATACAAGATGTCACCATCATCCACAAGAATTGATCGAGAGAACAAAGAGAAGATGCTTATGTCTATGCTTCAGCCTAAGCTTAACAAATCATGACAATTCTGATCTTGGCTACTTCTATGTGCGAATTCCTCTCTAGTAGTTTACTAGAAACTATGTCTATTTGAAAATACAGCTGTACATTAAGTTCATTCCCATGACTAGCCTCAAAGAGGTGAAACCGGTCGGGAATCTAGATTTCAGTTTTTCCTGAGTTGTGTATTATTATTTGACAACCATTTTATCTTCATTTATGCCTTATATATATACTTGCAGTGGAATATTTCAGATACCTTTCTTTTTGTCAGATGATCTGTGTTTTCATAAATTCTGTGAAACATGATTCGCTTATCAAACTACGAAGGAAAATCAATTGCATGAAATTTGTCATACCATCCTGTTCCTGAATTTTGTCCTCAACTGAAACTTCTTCACAGATACCGATCGGGTCTATAACAATATTCCCATTCGAAGATGCATTCGCACTACCTAACGCATTCGTTGCTGTCACTGTGGCGAAATATTTCTGCAAGTAAACATAAAATTCATTAGATGAATACACATTTACAAGGTTTCATATCATCGACAGAGAAGTATATATGTTCAGCACTATGTTGCATATACTTCGTAAATCAATGAATTAATATGTGTATATCAAACATATGATTAAAAAAGATAATTGCAAAGAAGAACGTATCAAAGTTGTGCCGTGTTAATTGGAAATTATTTAAGAATAATGTGAGTGTGTGTGCAAAATAGTCACATTCATTATATCGATTTGACTGTACTCTTACTTTAAGTATTTTATTCTATTTAAGATAAATAAATAGGGCTCAGTCATAGAAAGAAGTTGCTGACATAACGTCTACTCTTAATTGAGCCAATAGGCAATCAGGTGAAAGAGCAACCGTAGATAATAAGTATCACTTATCATCTCATCTCAATAATTATCGCATAATTCTTCAAATATATCATTTTAAGTGGCTCAGTTGCTCGGAAATATTTAGTAGTAGAATATAATTATCTTTATGTTTTACTTTCTAATATTTTTGTGTTGCTTTAAGATAATTAATTTTTGCTAGAAGTCAGTCCAACCCTGATATTAATGCCAGCAATCCAATTTATCTCTTTAGTCGAATCCTCTCTCGAGTAGTTGTTTGAGAATAATTTTTTCAATCTATGAAGTTTGGCAGTCAATGCCCGCTCTCCATATAACAGAAATAGCGAACATGCACGTGCTGTCGGTGTGGCCTAGTGATGAAGGTGCGAGCTCGTTTCTACCGCAGATTTCGGCTCGATTCCTAGATCAAACGAGACCAGTGGGGAACAAGGGTGTTCGTTGTCTTAGTAGTTGTCATTCTCTCTAGATTTCCAATGCACGAACTATGCCAATAAAAGTAATAGTAAAATCTGTCTGTCTCCGAAATAATTGCATTTCACACAAAAAGCCAGTCTCGGGTTTTCATGAACTGAATGAAAATCTCGGTCGAGTGGTGGTCAAATTTACACATGGGCCTCAATCACAGTACTAAAAGGATTAAGAGTAACCCGATCAAGGGAGGATCAAGTAAGCAAACTCTAAGAAATATCTCGATCATACTTTTGTCGATTACATGTATCGTTTTATTGATTGCCAAGGTCATCAGGTCGATGCTTTTGATAGCTGAAAGAATATTGCATGCATTATGGTGCAAATGTAGATACTATTTGCAATCTTATTGAATTTGAAAAGTTTTCAGTCAGCCTAAAATTTGCAGTCTTAAAAGATGCCGGGGATTTCTGGCCCACCCAGTATATAATAATTTGAGTGTTTGGAGGAAGGCAAAACACACTAATGGTTTTTTTATACTATACATGCATTTACAAATGGGAACTATTATATTACTTGTAATGCTGTAAGCTTACGTTTACTAAGATAAATGTGATTATATTAAGGTTATGCGTTCACTTTTCAGTAGAATGACTTCGAACTTACTGTCCATGGCTGAAGCTGTATATTCTTAAATTCATATTCGAAAATAAGTCCAACATCTTTGCTGGGGACCACATCACAACCACCAACTTCAGTACCAAGACAAACAGAAAATGTGTCGGCTAAGTGAAAGCCTGTCCATTTGATCTTATAGACAGTGGTCTGAAGTTGTGAATCCATATCTTCAGTGACCTGGAAATGGCAGATAATACACGAAATCAATGAAAGGAGTGATTAACTAATTACACTTAGTGTTAATCAAAAACATTTCTACAGTTACTGATACTGTGACAGGTTCAGATATTGCAATTCCTCCCTCCTTTTGTTAGGAGGCACAGCAGCTCCACTGTCATCAATGTTTCTTCATATGTAACTTATTAGTCATAGAAAACATCCACTATCGTCATCTTTGTGTTAGCCTATGGTCTAAGGTTAATATGAACATCCAGAAAGCTGAAGCTGAGGTCTTTATGTCGAGTACGCTTTAAAATATTCATCCGATGATCTTATGATCTTATTCTTGTAACAAGGAGTAATGTCCACTCATTTCGTAAAATAAAATCAAACGCATTCGTAACTTACTTGTGCCGCAAGAATGTAATTGCGATTTCACAATTTGACAAAGGATGCGGTTTTCTAATAATTTGTGACAAGGCTACTTACTTGAAAAAGATAGGCTCAATCCCATCTTTGAAATCAAGCACTGCACTTCGACAAAGTTTGTTATTTTAAAAGATGCTAAAATCAAAAAAAGTTAATCAACAAGAGCATTTGCCAAAAATCAAATCGTTTAATTCTTAGCCACTGTGATTTCAAAGCTTCAGAACTGTAGCACTAACTTTCGGCTGATGCTAGACATGAAGGATCCATATAGTCTGAGTAGATGCCTTTTTCTATTTGTTGAAGTCTTATATATAACTTTTGATCTTTTATCGTCATTACATGTTCAAAATTGCTGATGATTCATGGAATAAAAAAGTTAGATTTTGCTCATTACGAAATTGTAGATTTATGCAATTATGCGAATCTATTTATTCGGTCGCTCTCCCGTGTCCAAAACTATCGATCACACTTTGACATTGATCAATGTTGCCTACAATGAACCCTCTCAGAACAACCTTAGAGGAGATGTTAAACTTAACTAGTACCAGCATTATATTTTCTTTGAATGACAATCTTTATATCCGCATGTTGTGACGGCATGGTTTTTGGGCTAGAAGTTGGGTCTTACCATGGTCGCATTCGCCATGGATAGCATAGTGTCAATTAAAGAGTTCTTCAGGAAACCAACAATTTTTCTACAGATGATGCGTCGATGACTGCATGAATATATTGTACTTATATAAATATACAAGCCTAACATGATCTCATGAAAAAATGAAAAATAATTAGATACACGTACAAAGGCTCTAGTCTCCGATGGACTGATATCATAGATTATTCCAGGATGAGGCAGCATGATATTAATCGATATCTCAGAAGTGGATTGGACATTTTTCAATCCGGCATTATTGGAAACTTCTATTGAAATGAACGCCCGTTCTGAGTGGGATATTTTGGCTTTCAGCAAGATATAAGGGATACATGTGCATGTGGGATGATCTGATTTGGGACATTCAGCTCCTGTAATCAATGACTGCAATGGCATGATATTCCAAGTATGCATCTCCTTTCCTGGAAAACAAAAAGCAAACATAAGAGTGCATTAACCATAGACCACTGAGATGATAAGGTAGTCATCGACAGCAGATATGCTTTCCTCAAGCCCTCGAAAATATGCACTGATTTAATTGATGTCAGTGCTAGCGCAGTTTAAGCACAAGTTTCCGAAAGCAGCATTTCCTGTTCTAATCCGTCAATATAGAAATATGTTAAGTCATTGATCGTTAACAATGAAACTATTTAAATGTGTGAACGTCATTTTAGGTGAGGGGATACTCTGGAACATCACAGGTTGTCTACACGTAGGTAAACTAGGTACCTGGAAGGCTTCGAGCTTCGTAATGGCGGTTCGAGAAAATTTCGAATCAGTCCGCTTCGAGTGGCCAAAAATTACTTTGATTATTTTTTTTAATTAGCAATTAATTGAATGTGACATTGTGATAAGATTGTGACATTTGACTCTCATTGAAAGCGGTTGAAGCAGAACAACGTCCTATTGAAGCAGATCGAGTTAACCAGCAGGAAGTTCAACGTTTGCATCAACGGTCATCTCATCAAAGACCGCCTCAACACCAAAGTTCTTTGAAATTCAAGTCATGTTACATTTGCGGTAGACGTGGGCACCTCTCGTGGAATTGCTGGTTTAACAACAACTACAACATGAGACCACAAGAAGATATCCTGGACAGCATACTCATAGAAGAACAATGCCATATAGAAGACAGTGGAGAAATTTCCGACACGATGAAAATTATGAGTGGGCTAACGAAAGAAGATACCCAAGAAATCCATATCATGATCAAAGACCACACGGAAGACGACAACAAATCATAAAAATATCAACAACAAAACACTCATTATAGAGCAAACGATAACAGCTACACAAATCATTCAACACGTTCTAATTACAATAATAACCGTTATTTTTGATGAAGTGAAGGAAGGAGAGGAGGAAAAAACTGATGCTGAAAAGAAACAGACAAAGCATGCTAATATAGAATTATTCTATGTCAATATTAATGGATTAAATGAGGATAAAATAAAAAATGAGGATTTTTTACATGATATTCAGGAAGCTAATATCATATGTCTAACAGAAACACATTTGACTCTTATCCAAGCTCAACCGGTGCTTAAAAATTGCTACGGTCTTCATACAATAGCCAATAGAAACATCAATCGCGGGAGAAATATAAAAGGTGTCTCGATATATATAAAAGAAACTGATGATATTTCAATGCTAGATATTGAAAGTTTGATTAAAGAAAAAGGAAATCTCCAAATACTCAAATTAGAAAGTACTCATTGGAATAATTTAGAACATATATTCCTGATTGTTTGTTATGTAGATAACCGAGATTCAAAATACAAAGACAGAGAAATATATGAAAATATTAAGCAATACATGATCCAATTTAGAATGGAAAACATAATAATGATCGGGGATTTCAATGGTCGTATTGGCAATGAAACAAACTATGTCACTTGTACACTTCCAGAAAGAAAGTCAGATGACGTTTTGATAAATCCGATGGGCCGACATTTAATTAACTTTTGTAATGAAACTTCTTTGATAATTGCGAATGGTAGGTTAGAAAATAATTCTGAGGGTAGATGCACTTATTATAGAACTCAAAATGACGAGATACGTAAATCAGTAATTGACTTTCTTCTTATATCGGAATCAATGGTAAATAATCTTAATTCCTTTCAAATAATGGAACCGGTTCCATATACGGATCACTCTCCAATGATAATAGAATTAAAAATAAAATTGATATCAGAATTTGAGAAACAAAATCATCAACCTGATCAGGATTGCCATCATACCAAAGTAATCAAACCTCATAAATGGAAAAGCGATATGAAAAATAGCTTTAACCATAAAAAGTTTATTGAAAGATGTAAAGGTCTAAACAAACAAATTTTGAAAAACGATCTTTCGGTTGAAAATATCTATAATGAACTAAGCAACATTAATTCGATTTGCATAAAAAATGTCAAAAAGCCAACTCGAAAAGTTGTTCTTTCAAGTGAAACACGGAAATTTAGAAAATGTTATAGGAAGAATGTTTCTCAATGGAAAAAATTCCCAACAGCTGAAAATTTATGTAGACTAATGGAAAGTAAAAGAATCTTAAATAGAAAAGTGAAAGCGGATAGAAGATTGGAAAAGATAAAGAAATTAAGAAATTTAAGAAATGCAAGAAAAAATAATGATCATAGAGAATATTGGCAACTGATAAATGAAAATAAAACTGTTAAAAAAACTAACCGCAAATGTGTATTAAAGGCTTCAGATTTTTATTCCTACATTGTAGCTAATGACTTAAAGGTATCAAGTAGTACATGTTTGTCTTACAACAGTTTACCAAAAATATTGCAAGGCCAAGTAAATGCTGATAATCTGAATAATAGAATTACAAAAACTGAAATTGTAAATGCTCTTAAAGAATCCAAGTCACAGAAAACAAGTGGCCCTGACAGAATAACTTATGAAGCATTAAAGATATGCGAAGACGAGACAATTGATACTCTAGAAACGCTGTATAGCTATGTACTGAATGATGCTGATGAAATTCCTTGGAGAAGTAGTTGGATTACACCAATATTCAAAAAAGGAAATAGAGCTGATCCAAATTCATATCGATATATCAACCTATCATCCTGCATAGAGAAGATTCTGACGAGAATTATAAATATGCGACTCAACAATTGGTTAATGGAAAATAACGTTATTAAGAAGAACCAAACCGGTTTTAAAAAGGGAAGTTCCGCATTGGATAACGTGCTGATTATCAAGGAAATTATGCAAATTTATAAGAATATAAAACAACCATTATTTCTATGTTTCGTTGATTTGTCGAAGGCTTTTGATTCCATTCCGAAAAGAAGATTGACTGATAAGTTAAAAAGTTTGATGCCCGAAAGTAAAATTTTGTCATTGATCATAAGCACCATTATCAATAAAGAATACAAAAGTTTACATTGTGGCAAAGAAACACAATCCTTTAAACTTGAAAATGGTATTCCACAGGGAGATGTTCTATCACCAACTTTATTCAGTATTTACATAAATGACTTTATTGATATCTTAAATGATAACAAAGACACGATTGATCCAGTAAGACTATTTGATTTGGAAATGTCATCAGTCATATATGCGGATGACATATTGCTCATGAGCGAAAGCATGCATGGTTTGAAAAGTCAATTTAAATTTCTTTACAAATATTGTACACATAATGGCCTTAGCATTAATTATGATAAGACTAAAATCATGACTCACAATATAGCTACTAAAATAGACAGAATTGACATCGTTCTTGATGAAAAATTGACATCCATAGAAGTAGTTGACAAATATAAGTATTTAGGAATGTGGATATCAAAAAGTAACAAAATTCATTTGGAACAATTGACAACTAAGGGAAAGCAAGCCTCTTATCTAGCAGCTAAACAGCTAAAAGAGTTTGGACAAGTTACTGGAGATATTTTAAAGAATACATTTGAGATGCTTACGTTATCAAAAATGAAGTACTGTGCCGAATTCTGTTTCTTTAATAATTTAAAAAGTTTAGATCAAATTCAATATCAATTTTACAAAAGATATTACCATCTAAAGCAGACTACACCCAATTATTGTCTCATTGGTGAATTTGGAATATGTCCTATGGATGCTCATTTCTCGAAGGCAGCTATGTGTTATTGGATAAAAATAATTACGAGAAATGAAAGAAGTTTGATAAGAGAAGTATATGATGCAATATATCTCAATATGACTTCAGATGGTCATGATAGTAGATATACTTGGTGCTGGCGAATAAGGCAGTTACTTACAAAACTCAGCCTGACAAATCTATGGGACGAACAGGTAACGGCTGACAAAGGAAAATATTTGAGAATTGCAAAAAATCGAGTGACCCATTACATTAGAGAAAAATGGATATCTACAGTAAAAGATAGTCATTCTGGCCTGAATTATTTAGAATTATGTGGTTTTGAGAATACTATGAAATCATATCTGAATTTTGATATTGAATACAATGACATCAATATATTATTAAAATTTCGAACAAAAAATCATAAATTAGATTTCGTAACTGGCAGTTACGGAAATCGACTGCGATATGAAGAGCGTTTATGTGAGCTATGTGATAATTCGAAAGTGGAGACTCTGTATCATTTCATGATAGAATGCTCACTATATCAAAATTTACGACAAGAAACAGCGCCTTTGTTATGCAACTGTAGCAATACAACAGAATTCAATAAATTGATGAATATTTTAACTCCAAAACTGGTAAAATCCATCGCGAGGTTTCTCAAAAAAGCAAACGACTTGCGAACGATAACTAAGGAAATCACTAATCAATAAATATGAAATCTGGAAATTTATTTTCGTCAATTCTCCTCTCCTTCCTGTTCAGAATATATTTTAACAACACCGACCGCACGCTGTTTTCTGCCATCAAACTATGTTTTTTATGTATGTGAGCACACATGCTCCTGTTTTCCAATGTTCTTGGAAATAAACATTTTTGACTTTTGACTTTTGACTTTTGAAGACGTAGGTTGTCAAACAAGTCAGCCGAACCACCTATAATACGTGCCACATAGACATTACTCAGATTAAGGCTGCGAACTCGGCCGATTTTGTTGACCGTGTGCGGGTCCGATGCGCAACTACTGAGAGAGAGAGAGAGAGAGAGTATGATTTATTCACGGCACTGATACAATGCATGTGACTACTGTATACAAGGCATAATTGTAAATACACATAAAACTAGTAAGGCAAGGAAGTTAAAATGAAATGAAGTCAAGTTGTGCTCACTCCGCTGAGCTGCTGCAATTGTTTTCGAATTGCCTGTAACACTGTTTGTGATTGGTGACTCGTCAATCGGGTTTCCTTGGTCATCTTGTTCCAAAAAATTGTTCCGTAATAACGTATTGATTTTTGACCGAACGTCTTAGTGGAGCATTTTGGCTGTCTGAAAATGTTTCTTCTGGATTCGATTGGAGACTCATCAAATAGCTGAAGGAAAACAATTGGTACATATCCAGGATTACACTGAAATTTCCCTATAAAGTCTGTAGCACTTTCATCCTTTGATTTTCTCATCGTGCTCTCAATTGATTTCATTATTCGAAATAACGATAGGTGCCATTTTTCGTTTAACGTCGGAGTATTCAGACGATCCTGCAATTGATGGAGTGGAGCTCTGTAGTCTCTCAGTGCGTGTCTTAGGCATCGCTCATACATGCTTTCTAGTTTTCGTTTTGCGGTAGGCGACGAGAAAATAAGGAGAGATGATGAATACTCGAAGTGAGGCATCACATAGGTCTGAATAAGCCTCCATCGCGTTTTTTGATTTACCATGCGCTTTAGCCGATTTATTCCACATAGTTTCCAAGCTACCGTTCGCGTTGTTTTGCTAGATTGCATTTCGTATCGAAATTTATTGTCAATGTTGACTCCCAGCAATTTTATCATACTCTGACTTGTTACCTCATGACCATCGATTGAAATACTAAGCCCATCCGAATTTCGTCCAAGACCCATCAATTGAAATTTTTTTGAATTTAAAGTAAGGTTGTTCTCCTTGAACCATGTTAGAATATCTGGCATCACAGATATCAACCTATTCTCAACGTTAGCTAATGCATCATCGATCATCCATATCGTTATATCGTCTGCGTAAGCTGCAATGTCTGCTCCATGAGATTGGACGAGCACAATTAAGTCGTTCATGAAGATATTCCAGAGTATGGGTCCCAACTGAGAACCTTGCGGGATTCCTTTGCTTGTACCATAAGAATGCTCCGATTGTGTTCCATTTATTCTTAGATAATTTCTTCGATCACTCAAATAGAACCTCATTAATTGCAAAGCGGACGCTCCCAAACCATATGCCCTCAGTTTTCTAGCGAGCAGAACATGACTGACATTATCGAAGGCAGCCGAAAGATCCAATGACAGTACTCCAACACACTTCTTCAGATCGATTGCTTTCTTCCATGATTCAGTCATGTAAAGAAGGGCAGATTCGGTGCTATGATTTGGTTTATAGGCGAACTGTAAAGGGGAAAGTAAAGGCAAGATATACCTTGATAATTGCTGAGTCATTATACTTTCAAAAACTTTGGAGATTTGTGATAATACAGTGACCGGTCGGTACCTCTTGATATCAGTTCTGTTCCCACTTTTGAAAACAGGACTCCAAGATCCAACTTTTAAATCTGACGGGAATTCACACAGACATATGATTGAGTTAAATATAGATGACAGTACAATGCTGATCATCGGCGCAGAAAACTTTACTGCACGGGGTGAAATGCCATCAGTACCCGTTGATTTTAATGTTTTCACTTTCTTTTGTATCATTCCTTCTACAAGTGAAGGTGAAGTTTTTGAAAACTCAAACGTTTGTTTCTTTGTGATACTTTTTTCAATCAACTGAATACTTGTGTGGTTATTATCAATATTCTGGTTGACATTCTGTCGGCTTTCTGTCATTATTTTCTGGAAATGTTCACCGAATTGTCTCTCCACATCTTTATCATCAACATGATATTTATTATTTTCTTCATCGACTAAAATGATTTTACTTCGATCTCTCACTTTTTTGCTTTGGAAATATCCCCCGAACGTTCGATAGAAATCCTTAGGGTTTTCAGATTCGCATTTGGTTTTAAAATATACAACTGCATTTCTACGGTTTAGTTTTCTTTCGGTTTTCTGCCAGAATAACTTTTATTTCCATGGATGCGAGTCCTTTATTCGCTTACCAGTAGCCTTATCAAACGGCGTGCGATTTAACCACAGGTGCTTTTGTCGTCTAGCATGCGCAATTTCTCCATTGAACCATGGATGACTGTTGGTTTTTATTGTTACAGTTTTCCATGGTGCATGTCTGTCTAGAATATCGATGAATAACGATTGGAAAAAATTATATTGATCATCAACTGTGTCAAATATTTCTGCAACGCCAAAAACAGGAAGCGCAGACGATAAATCATCGATAAATTTCTTTTGATCAAAATTTTTGAATGACCGACATGTGAATGTATTTCTTGAATCCGATTGTCGATTGCAGCTAAGAGATGCCACTACCATGAAATGGTCGGATAAATCTGGATCATGCACAACACATTCAGAAACGAGCTCCTCGCCTGCGAGAACAACATCGAGGCACGATCCACTGTCAGGTCGAGTCATTTGATTTACATGGCAGTAAAGGTTGTATTGTTCGCATATGTCCTCAAGTAGGCTCATGTGTTTTTTGTCATGCTTTCCGATGGCACATAAGTTCAAATCACCAATGACAACTATTTCTGATTCAATCGAGCTACTGATCGTCAATGCATTCATGATTTCTTCTCTAGCAATAGCTAGTGAGATTGATGGTTTTCTGTAGCTACAAAGTAGTTTACATGGCAGTAAAGGTTGTATTGTTCGCATATATCCTCAAGTAGGCTCATATGTTTTTTGTCATGCTTTCCGATGGCACATAAGTTCAAATCACCAATGACAACTTTTTCTGATTCAATCGAGCTACTAATCGTCAATGCATTCATGATTTCTTCTCTAGCAATAGCTAGTGAGATTGATGGTTTTCTGTAGATACAAAGTAGTACAAAATTAGAATTTGATGTAATGACATGGAGCGCTATACATTCAATAGCGCGAAAGTTTTTATAATTTTCGTTAGATATCGGGATTGGGGATGCTGGTATAGTTTCTTTGATGAAAATGCATGTACCACCATGTTTACGATATCCTTCCCGAAAAACGCGATATCCTACTGCAGATAGCTCTAAATCTGAGGTGATCTTATCCAATTTCGCTTCCTGAATGCAGAGCAGATCCAATTTAAGTCTGTCAAGGTAATCATGCTTTAATGTTTGTAGAGGTCTATCGTCTTCTTTTCTCAGAGAATTGACATTAAGAAGTCCAATGCACAGTAAATTTGAATAAATCTTTCATTGTTATGAGAGACATCACTCGACAAATCACTAGCACTTTCAGCCAATAAACGAGAAAGTGAGAACTTTGTGGATTAGAACCGTGCAAAAGGAAACCTTTAGAACAAGTTCGAATAATTTTGTGCAACGCGCTATGCCAGTTCTTCGAAATCCGTATGGTTTGCACGCACTTGATCCGATTAACGAAAATTCGCTTGCATGCAATGTCTGATGAATGACGTCGGAAATTTCCACAAACGGTCAACAACAGAGCGCAGAAGTATAGCGATAAGCACAATTCACTGGCACTGATAGATGGGATCAGAAATCGACGAGATACGAAGAATTCCCTTCATGAATGTGCTCTGATATAAAACTGATTTAAAACATGATTGTAGTTGACTCATATAGGGCGAGCAGCAAATTCGTAAGCCTACATCTTACAAGGCCTATCTAAGAGGGACATATCAGACTGTCTTTCGTCAGGAGCTCTTAAACCTGCTGCACGTGGTTTGCTTAATCAATGAATCGTACTGGTTCTACTAAAATATGAACCAAAGAAAGTATAAGGAAGTACCATTCAAGCGGCATATCTTATCAACTAGGAAAGATTGCTACATGCATCAGTTCACCATCTGATCTCTTGACATCAATCAGACTTTTTAATGCGGCTCTTCAAAAGTTAAAAATCAATTTCGGACTCGGAATTTCCTTTGTGTGTAAGCTTTTTGAACTTAACTCCTATGCAACTATTGAACCAGACATCCGAATGACTTACTCTTTTCGGTATAGATGCGTCAGGGTACGTAGAGTGAGAGTGGAATATTCAGAATGGAACGTTGGAATCTTTAATGCGGAAAAAATTCCACCCCCATTTTGGCTGTTAGCGATGAGGGAATCATCTACTCAGAACTTTACAGCGGAGAATTTCTTCAAGATGCGCCTGTCGCTGTCAGAGCTGGCCAAACCTAGTTTTTTTAATTGGTAACACGCGATTCCATTTACGAGTGTATCTCGCCAGGAATTTATCAGTAACAGGCGCTTGCCGGTCAATTCAGCCTTCCTTAAAGGTGCCGAAAGTTCATTTTCCGCATGGAAAGCGGCGTTCCGGCGAGAAATATTCGCGAAAATTTGCGCAATCAATATGGCGACGAAAGAAACGCCTCCATAATACATACAGTTCACATCACAAAATTTGGTGAATATCACTGCTGGTAAGATGCGCAAGTCAACTAGACGCATGACAAGAATAATGCAGGCCTGCAGGGACCTCTGAACAATGAGGATATTCTGCAAGACCATGCCTAGTTTCTTGAATCGGTGGATGCTATTGTTGCTTTTCTGTTGATCAATTCAAAAAAGGCCTTCAGGAAAAGTGCGATTTGAATATTAAATGGGTGAAATGCATAAAATCATTTGATATATGCATTTTGATAAAGCAAGATTAGAGGGAGGTCATATATCGATGGCATATGCAGGAAATTAGAAATAATAAAGCGTCATGGCAAGAAAAACAATGCTAATATTTGTTTCTACTTTTAAATTTTTTGATTTTATATTGAATAAATTATATTACGGATGTATAGAATCCTCACCAATGGCAAATCTGAACTTCAGTGGATTTGGATCTTCATCATCAGTAAATGAATCACTACCCCAAAAGACTTTCAGACAAGATTCCAAATTATCCATCTTTATTTGTCCATTGAATGTTGGAGGGGTAACATCCACAATCAGAGGTCCAGTTGTCTGAAATAGGATATTATTTGTTCATTACTTGCGCTATGATAACATTTGAAATTTTCAATATTTTTGCCCTACTTTTTTCAATTCTGTAAACTCAGTTTAGGATGTGCTGAATTTATGATTGCTTGTATATATTTCTCACATCATGAATTCAACAATGTACCTACATGTACCTACCATGAATATCCTACAATTCTTTTTACGATATTGATAATTCTATCATTGGCTTTTGATTGAAATACATATCAAGCATACAGCATGACACAGCAAGAATTGCAAAAAATTCAAAAGCCTATTAAAGGCTCATGTTGATACAGTTTTGATGCTCATTATTGTGAAAGTAAGATGCATGTCATGAGCAAACAAACCAAACGATGTTGAAATGTAAGTTGGCATGCCATTTTGTCAGTGATCGTCATTTTTCGTAAAGGCTCCAAAAACCTCGACAAATCCCATTGATTTCTGTTAGACCTGAATACACAGATATTGGTATATATTTTAAATGTCTTAATTTACACTTTCAAGCTGATGAAGTTTCTCTCTGTTCATTTTTCAATTGGCACATGCAAACTCTCGCTTATCGCGGTACTCTTGATCGAGGTCATTTCTTCGGCGCACCCTTCCAAAAATCATCGATTGCTTGAATTGCATGAAACGGCCAATTATAGATGCATACATCTTAAGGCCCATTTATAGTTCACTCTGAATATGTATTCAGAGCGAAATCGAACGATATCGGTTAACTCTGTGAAGTCGGTAGACTAGTAGGTCAACGATGTCAGAGTTCACCTATCTAGCAACCAATGAGAACCAACATTCGATTCAGAGCGTAAATATATCGGTAGACAACTCTGTAGCGTTAAAATTGTACCGATATCTGAAGCAGTCAACATGGAAGGTAGAGACGATGTAAATGAGAGATTAATTTGCGAAGTGCAGAAATGCAGACACTTATGGGTCTCCAAGTTCCAGAAGCTATGGAATGGATTAAGGGATGTGCGAAGGCAGCTGAAGAAGAAGCAAGCCACTCAAGGAAAGTCTGGAAGCAAAGCATCGAAACCAATTAAATGGCCATATTTTGAGCTGATGCATTTTCTTGACGATCGAGCTGAAAGACGCAAGACAGAAAGCAATGTTCAAAGTCAGACGGAAAACATTGACAGCGACGAAATGGAAAGAGATACGCCACCTCTTAATGAAGACCAGGGAGAAGGAGACAGGGAGTATGAAGAGCAAAGCGACGGAGTCGTCCTAGAAGCAGAAAATCAATGTGAGGGGCGAAGACAGAAGGAGGCGAGGCGGACTCTCAGTGCTCGAACTGATGCAGAGATATTGCATTATTTGAAACAAAGAGATCAAGGAGCTGCACAAGATGACGATGAGGATCTACTATTCGGTAAGTATTTGTTACTGTAATTGCTTCCTGTCCCAGATGAGTGTTCTAAAATGCTATTTTCTTGTTTCAGCCAGAAGCATAGCTGCATCATTGAAGAAATTCGATCGTCTCCTTAAAGCGAGTGTGAAAGTTGAAATCCAGTGCGTGCTTCAAAGAGCAGAGGAACGTGCAGCACTCACCGAATTAGAAAATCGACAGTGTGTGACGTCATGGGGAGATTCAGCGGAAGAGATGCAAATATCTAAAATTTATGAAACTCTTAGTTGAGGTAGTGGTCAATTGATGAATTCAATACATTCTCACTTCATTTAAATGAGAGTTTGTTTTTCATCTCTTCTCTTCATATTATAGTCGTTTTTCCTGCTTTTAGAAGCTTTCAGACCAAAACAATAAATTGGATCTGAACAATAATATTTTTAAACAATAACTCTTGGACAATCTCGCCACCAATCTCATGCAAGCTGTTTTATTCATATATGCGACAAAAAGTATTCAAATATATACATAAAAAATACGACCCCAATACACAAGTAGACAAAAGTAGAATTTTCAGCTTCTTAGCGCTTGATTCCCACAGCGTTGTCTTGCCATGAAACTCTGCCTTCATTTGAACAGAAAAGAGTTTTCAAATCATCACGAATTTTGCCAGCTGTCATCTGATGGTTTCGAGATCTATCAAGAGGCAACGATGAAAATGCGATATCCTGATCATCGATTCTCCAACTGCCGGGCACGACAACGCCATCATCCATCTCACGATCAACCATATCTCTGGGGATATAGCGCTTGCTGTTCTGAATACCATGGTCACTTTCGGCCAGGTAATTGTGCAAACAGACACTGGCTTTCACTATGTCATTAACCGCTGTATAAGCTTCAATAGGCCTACGAAAAATCCGCCATCGTCCTGCTAGAATGCCGAAGGTATTTTCCACGGCTCTTCTGGCTCGGGAGAGACGATAGTTAAAAATGCGCTTGCTGTCATCCAAATCTCCTGACGGATACGGGCGCATCATGTTAGGTTTCAGTGGGAAACCCTCATCCGCAATAATCATGTACGGAACATCAGTGGAAGTTTTGGGTAAAGGCGCATCGATAGGAGTAGTAAGCAAGTGACAAACACTAGACCGGCGCGCCCCCCTCCCCCCCCTCTGGAACGACAGAGGTTGTGGTCTGTCGTGGTGTGCCGGCCAGGTTGGTTCACGTTCACAACATGTTCGCTGACTCCCCCCCCCCTCCCCCTCCCCTTCCCCCTCCCCCCCCTCGAAAACGACAGAGTGTGAGACTCGGATGTGTTGGTCTCGTATGGGTTGACGTGGCCGACCGCCTAGGTTGACGCGGGCGACCGTCTAGGTTGACGTGGGCGACCGTCTAGGTTGGCGTGGTGGAATGGTGAAACGGACTTTAGATTCGTGATCAGCGTAAAATTCCGCATCGGTATGGTGAATTTGAAGTCAATCGGCGAGAAAAAATTTTCAACATTTTTCGAAAAAACGACAGAGTTAGAATTTGGGACGTTTTGGTGTGTGGCGCCCAAACGAACCATCGGATGGGAAAACGGAGGCCAGATTCGGATTCAGCGTGAAATTCTGCATCGGTATGGTGAGTTTCAAGTCAATCGGAGAGAAAAATTTTCGCTGACTCCCCCCCCCTCTGGACAGCTCGCTTCCATTTTGGCTTCCAGTGGACGGATTTTGTCGTGCCATAGCTCGTTTGAAAGCTAAGAGTGAGACAAATTCAGTAAAAGAATCGGCTTGTTCCTATCTGTCTTCGTTTAGATGTGAGACGCCATTTAAGATTTTGGGACATTGGCGAAAAACGACAGAGTTAGAATTTGGGACGTTTTGGGCTGTAGCTTCAAAACGAAGCATCGGATTGGAAAACGGATTTCAGATTTGGAATCAGCGTGAAATTCTCTATCTGTATGGTGAGTTTCAAGTCAATCGGCGAGAAAAAGTTTCGCTGACTCCCCCCCCTCTGGACAGCTTGCTTCGATTTTGGCTTCCAGTGGACGGATTTTGTCGTGCCATAGCTCGTTTGAAAGCTAAGAGTGAGACAAATTCAGTAAAAGAATCGGCTTGTTCCTATCTGTCTTCGTTTAGATGTGAGACGCCATTTAAGATTTTGGGACATTGGCGAAAAACGACAGAGTTCGAATTTGGGACGTTTTGGGCTGTAGCTTCAAAACGAAGCATCGGATTGGAAAACGGATTTCAGATTTGGAATCAGCGTGAAATTCTCTATCTGTATGGTGAGTTTCAAGTCAATCGGCGAGAAAAAGTTTCGCTGACTCCCCCCCCTCTGGACAGCTTGCTTCGATTTTGGCTTCCAGTGGACGGATTTTGTCGTGCCATAGCTCGTTTGAAAGCTAAGAGTGAGACAAATTCAGTGAAAGAATCGGCTTGTTCCTATCTGTCTTCGTTTAGATGTGAGACGCCATTTAAGATTTTGGGACATTGGCGAAAAACGACAGAGTTAGAATTTGGGACGTTTTGGGCTCTAGCTTCAAAACGAAGCATCGGATGGGAAAACGGATTTCAGATTTGGAATCAGCGTGAAATTCTCTATCTGTATGGTGAGTTTCAAGTCAATCGGCGAGAAAAAGTTTCGCTGACTCCCCCCCCTCTGGACAGCTTGCTTCGATTTTGGCTTCCAGTGGACGGATTTAGTCGTGCCATAGCTCGTTTGAAAGCTAAGAGTGAGACAAATTCAGTGAAAGAATCGGCTTGTTCCTATCTGTCTTCGTTTAGATGTGAGACGCCATTTAAGATTTTGGGACATTGGCGAAAAACGACAGAGTTAGAATTTGGGACGTTTTGGGCTCTAGCTTCAAAACGAAGCATCGGATGGGAAAACGGATTTAAGATTTAGAATCCGCTTGATGTTATTGTCCAATGGGGATCATCATCCAATGAGAATCAAGCATTTCTGTATAAATAGCGAGCCTTCCACAGTGAGAATCATTCCATCGTTGAATCATACGAGTGACGGACGCACATTTTCTCTCTCTCTAGTTCCCTGTTCTATTATCCAACTAAAATGGTAAGTCGCTACTTTCCTCCCTCTCCTCCCTTGAACGTAAACTTAATACAATCTTTTTTCATTTTCAGGCATCTACTCCATCTGCTACACTAGTAGGACAAAATGGCGGTCAAACGTTACAAGGTTCGCTACGGTCAGATCATCTACAACTGAGGCCAGTGGAAGAAACAACCAAGGTACATAATCCTACACCGCTACAGCGTAAATTTAAACAAGTCTTGCGTTATGACGATCATAGCGTAGTACTCCAAACGGGAATGCTCCCTTCCACGGATGTCAAGATAATGCGCAATCAGTATGGGGACTACATACTGATCCCCGTGAGTCCGTACATTCGCCACCAACTTGATATTATTGAGGAGTATGTGACATTAAATATGGATATTCCTACTCCTCTTGCTCAAGAGTGGAAGGCTAGAGATGACAAGGATACTCCCTATAGAAAGATTTGGGATGGTAATCACATTTGCCTACCGGTATCACATTGGTGTACTTACTATAAGAAGGAGGGAGATCGATCAATAGCCATCAGATGTGATGAGCTCGGAGAAGGTACTTGGGATATCCTTTTCAAAGTGAATGGGCTATATTATGGTCGACACAAGGATAATAAAATAGCCTCTCTCTCCATGCATATGGAATCCATCCTATATATTCCAAAACCACCCAACGTGGACGACATAATTGATCAAATCCTTAACAGCAGTGGTACGAAGCGCAAGTCGGAGAAGAATGCTACATCAAAACGCAAATCAAAGAAGGAGAATTACTAGCCCTTTCCTAACTCTACCCTATGATAATTCGCTTATGTGCTTTGAGTGTCGTAGACGTGGTCTTATTAGATACATTTTACTTCTTCGTTGCCATCATATCATTTGTGTATTTTGTCGTGAAAAGCATCGATGTAATTCTTCATTTTGTAATATGTTATAGAACGCTTCCTTAGATGTGTAATTTCCGTTTTAGGCTTCTATCATCATTTTTATGGATTGTGAGGGTGAACCTGTACAGGAGCTCAGTGCTATTGCTATGAACAATTGGACATATCAGATTGTTAGTGTCTATCATCAACATGCCAACTGCGATCCCAATATTGATCAATGGGCGAGAAAACACATTCATGGACTTAATCTGAAATATTTGCAAGACTATGGCTTTTCTTGTGAGAGTGCTCTTCTTATTGACTTTAAACGATGGTTAGCTGCTTTCAATGTTATACGCATCTTTTGTAATAATCCTGGTAAGGAGAGGAAAGTACATATTTCCCAATCTAGTCATTAATGATATTTTGCTCCCACCTTGGGATAGTAGAGTGAATCAACATTATCATGAAGTCACGAAACGTTTTAAGGATTTGTCTGTTCCTATTTTGTCTGTTCGTTGTAGTAGCTACGTTCATAACCAATGCTTCTTTCCTCCTTACCTCAACACTGCCAAAGTCCTGTATGGTTATCATTGCTCGCTGTATGATAGTTACCAGCTGTATCTATTTTATCTGTTTCAAACCATTGATTTATAATGCATGCTTGTTACAGTTATTCAATAAATGTTACTATGAGAAGAGTTGTTGTTTTCATGCAATGGATGGGTTAGATAAAGGGCGATCATGTCTTTCTCAAACGACTGCGGAACATTACGTTTTCATAGGCAAAGTTTAAAAGGAGCTGTTCAAGATTATGTGATAAAATTTCATAAAGATGAGACCGACATCGAAGCAGTGGTTGATGATGCTAGCACTCTATTTCTAGAGTTAATGAATACATTCTCTGATAGCATTATCATGGCGCGATTAGTTGCGAAAATTAAGTTTAGTCATTTTGGAAAGGAAGAGGTGGAAAGTCGCTCTTTCCATTTTGCTTCTTATTCAATGGAATTGGTAGATCACCCCCAAGAATTTTTTAAAAGACATATGATAAAAATTGCTGAACGTCTTAACGCATTTAACCATCATGGTAGCAGTCTAGTGATTGAAGCGATTTCAGATATTCACATTCAACTTTCCATAAAGAAAAATTGAAAATGCAGTGGTACTTGATTGTAGCACAACTGGTTTTCGAGCTATGTCTGCTCACTCTCGAAGTATATTCCTTCTGTACATGCGTCTATTATTTAGAAAAGGCTAGCAAATTCATATCTTCAAAAAGACTTGCTATAGACATCAGTAACGGTGAAACTATGTGTTGCGATGTATGTAAGCGAAAGGATGGAAATGAAAAGCGCATCTTCAAGAGATGTAAGCATGCTTTTTGTCAACGCTGTTTCATACGTAATTGCATTCAACTTTGCCAATGTAACCACTGTGATATTGCTCATTTCGAGTGTCACTTATGTCGCAATAGTTAGTACCTATGCAAATGTGGTAAAGATAGGTTTTAGCAAAGACTAACACGGAAAATGGCGAAACGTAAAATGACGAAACGTAAAAGTCAAAAGTTTTCTTCAGCCATTCAAGCTCTCCGACGAATGAAAGCAAATCAGCGATACAATGCTATACGACATGCTAACGATAAATTCATTTGTGAAATTATTTCTCATGTGAGAAAGTTGAGGACGAAGAAATTAGCGCCAAAACAACGAAAGTTACTTAAGCGATATGCTACGAAATTGCGTTTCATCTCCAATCCTAAAGTCGCCCTTCAAAGAAAGAGGAAAACTCTAACACAAAAGGGCGGTTTCCTTTCAGCAATACTTCCAATGATAGCTCCTGCCGTGGGCAACCTATTGGGAAATATCTTTGGCTCTAAGCGTTAATTATGCAAATGTTGAGTCTCAAAGTAATAAAATGGATTTCAGACTTCAATGTGATAAAGTTCTGACTGTATCAGGTCCATCTCATGCAGGTAAAACTGTTTTCACGCTGAATTTATTGGATAAAAGAAGGGAGTTGTTTAAGGAACCTATCAATCGAGTGATTTGGTGTTATGGTATTTATCAACCGTCGCTGTTTCAGGAATTGCAAAGTCGCAACTTCATTCGACATGAAGGAATTATTCCAGTGGATAAACTTCAGTCTAATGATGTTGTTGTATTGGATGATTTATTAAAAGAAAGTAAGAATTCAAAAGATGTTACAGATATGTTCACTCGCGCAGCACACCATAAAAGGTGTTTTATCATCTATATTACACAAAATTTGTTTCCTGATGGAAAAGAAGCTCGTACACGAAACCTGAATACACACTATTATGCTATTTTCAAGAATCCGCGAGATAAAAGTCAATTTGAAATTTTAGCGCGACAAGTTGCACCCAGAGGATCAAAAGCCTTAATTGAAATTTTTCAAGCAGCTACTGAAAAACCATACGGTTACTTATTCATTGACTTTACGCAAGAGTGTCCGGAAGAATTTAGATTTCGAAGTGATATTTTGAAAACTCCCATGATTATCTACAAACTATGAGTTCTTATTCTCGCATGATTGTTATTCCTCAGGATGAATATGTACAATTGACTGCCATGCAGCAAGTAAAGCAACCTCTTGCAAATCAAATGTATAGGAAAGAAATAGATTATCAGCAAAATGTTCACATCAAAGATCCACATCGTGCTGTATTATTACAATCGGAAACTGTTGAGCAATTGAAAAACTTGAAGAATAAGATGCGTGACTCTGTATCGACTGCTACACCTTTAGCATCTCGCGCACATGCCATATCTCTTTTCAACAGTATTGAGCCCCATCTCAATGTAAATGATAGAGGAGAAATCATTACAGATGAAAATAAAGTGATTGATGCTTCACGTTATGAAGACTTGATTCAGTATGCGACACGTAGAAAGCGCCGTCAGGGCTATGTTCCACCTGGTTGGTCATACTTTCTTAAACTATTGAAAAAGCATAATGTGCCAAAATTTGCTTTAAATAATGAGACATTGAAAGAACTTGATTCAACAGTGGCTACTACTCCAATGCTTCAGGCGATGAAAATGCCAACAAATTGGTTTAAGACGTCACCTGCTACATCCCCTCCCACACTCACTAAGCAAACAAGAGGAAGAACTCGACGTAGATCTACATCGCCACTAAAACTGGTAAAAGGAAAACGTAAAACAGCTCCTCCTAGGAAATACATGTTCTCAGACTATTAATATGAAGCAGATGTGTTGCTTGCCATGTAATGAGCCGCCAGAGGTGAATGTCGTTGTCACTTGCACTTGCTGCGCCAGCTCTCATAATGAAACCCCTAAGCAATGTGAACACGATCGCAAAACCGCTAAAGCTAAATGCTGCAGTTGTTGTAAATGTAGAAAGGGAAGAAAACAAAAAGATGAGAAGGAGGAAAAAGAGTCAGCCGTCATCGACTGAACGTTTGAAGTCAATCTATTATGATGTAAAACATCCGGCAGGATTTGCATCTATCAAGAAATTATCAAAAGCGAGTGGTCTTCCACAATCACAAGTGAAACGATGGTTAAAGGGTCAGGCTACCTATACACTCCACAAACAAGCGAAAAAGAAGTACCGCACCCGCCATTATATTGTTCATGACATCGATGAACAGTGGCAAGCAGATTTGTGTGATGTTGCCTCCATTTCAAAACATAACTCGGGCAATAATTTTATTTTAACCGTCATTGATATTTTCTCGCGTTATGCGTGGGCTCAACCTTTAAAAACTAAAGAAGGGAAAGGAGTAGCAAAAGCATTCCAAACAATTTTTCGAGAAGGTCGCATTCCAAAAAGAATTCAGAGTGATCAAGGAAAAGAGTTTGAAAATCAGCATGTGACAAGATTATTTGAGAGGCATGACATTGAGTTGTTTAGTGTAAAGAGCGCTTATAAAGCTACACTCGTTGAACGTTTTAATCGCACATTAAAAAATCGCTTGTGGCGACATTTTACTGCCAACTTGACACAAAATTGGACAAAGGTTCTACAAGATACACTCCATGCCTGCAATCACTCTATCCATCGTTCTATTGGACTCAGACCAGTAGATGTAAATGCTGACAATGTAGATAAAGTGCGCGAATCATTCCAACGTAAACGCACTCATGTGAAAAGTGATGTGAAAATTGGCGATAAAGTTCGTATCTCAAAAGTGAAAAGTGTTTTTGCTAAAGGGTACCTTCCGAATTGGACAGAGGAGGTATTTACAGTATCAAGGATTAATCAAAAAGACTCTCCGACCACCTACAAGTTGAAAGATTACGATAATGAAGAAATTGAGGGTAGCTTTTACCGCGATGAGATTGAGGTAGTCACTGAAAGTGAAACATATTTGGTAGAGAAAATCATTCGATGTAAAAAACGGCAAGGTGAAGAATGGTGTCTTGTTAAATGGACTGGTTATCCTTCAAGTATGAACTCTTGGATGCGTCGTGCCGACATCTTTCATCTAAGTGATCGACAGTGATTCATGCAAAGTTGTAACTAACAATGTTTAGGGTTTGAGCTATGAATCCAACTGCCTCATTTTATTCACGACCCTCCTATGTAAGTGGTGGAGGACAAATTTACATCGGCGCTCGCCGCCAACGTGGAGGTAGCATACTTGGTGCACTGAAATCTGTTGTAGCACCTCTCATATCCAATGTCGGTAGATCTTTAAAACGAAATGTTTTAAGTAATGCCGTTGGCTTTGCTGGTGATGTTGCTAGTGATCTTTCCAGAGGTAGAAGTTTTAAGAGCAGTTTGTTGAATCGTGGGAAGGAACGCGGTTTAAAAACATTGAAGCAGACCTTTGCTGGTGTTACTCAAGGAAAGAAATCACCTAAACGAATGAATAAAGGAAGGAGGAAACATCGCGGAGCTGGTAAGGTGCGATCTTCAGTCAAAAGGCATTCACGCAAACGTCGTAGAGGCTCTAATCATTCATCAGGCGCTAAACGACGACGCTGCTATAACTTCTAATCATGGAGTGTAAAACTTCCGGTTTTTGTTTGTTCGATCAACAAGCCATACAGACAGATATTCTTAGTTCAAGTATTGTAGATTATCATCCTCGAACAGCTGAGAATGCTGGCCCCATTGAATTTGTTATTCCTGGTGGTAGTGATGACTACATAGATTTGAGTTATGCGATGCTTGATTTGAGGTTTAGAATTCAGCAAGCAGATGGAACTGCTATTGACGATGCACATAAAGTTGGACTGAACAATTTACCATTGACTACATTACTTCGTCATGTTTCTCTAACGATTGGAGAGCAGCAGGTGGAAGGTGGTCAAAGCGATTATCCCTATAAATCATATTTCAATCATGTATCACAGTTTCATCCAGCAGCACAAAAAAGTCATATGGAAGCCATGGGATGGTACAGAGATGAAGCAGGAAAATTTGATGTTGAAACAAACAGTGGCTTTGTAAAGCGATCTGCTATGATTAAAGATAGTAGAGTATGTCATCTATATGGTCCGCTGAATTTAGACTTCTTTAGACAGTCAAAGTTTTTACTCTGTAATACCAGCATGCGACTCAAGCTGACATTGAATAAGCCTGAATTTGCGCTGAATGCATTTGCTAAAGTTGACAATTTTAGAATTCATGTGGAAGATATTGCACTTTACATTCGTCGAGTAGTACCGAATCCAAGTGTCATTAGAGGGCATGCTGAAGGCCTTAACCGCCAAAATGCCATTTACCCCGTTCAGCATACAAAGCTTCTCACCTTTACAATTCCGAAAGATCAAAAGAGTTTCATGAAAGATGGCCTCTTTCCATCGGAAGCACCGAAGCTCCTCATGGTGGCAATGGTTGAAAATGATGCATTTAATGGTAATATAAAGAAGAATCCTTTCAATTTTAAACACAATCAGTTAAGTGAAATTGCTTTACGTGTAAATGGTGTGAGTCATCCTGGTCCACCCTACAAACCAGATTTTGCTTCGGATCAATTTATGCGCAGTTATGTTGATTTTATGGATGTCTTTGGCTTTTACAATACGGATGACACCAACGGACTGACTATGAAAGAGTTTAAGAGTGGATATACTATTTATGCATTTGATTTGACTGCTGACAGCGATATTAGTGCACCCTATCGTCAAGCGAACGTGCCTCATAATATTCGTTTGGATTTGACGTTCAAAAGAACACTACCTGAGACGATCAATGTATTAATTTATGCAGTCTTCGATTCAAATATTGAAATTACAAAGTATCGTGACGTGATTCTTCAGTATAATCGTTAATGAGTTGGTTGACTGCTGACGATATTAAGACTAAAGTGCAGCGTAATGCAGACGAAGCGACGTTGAAAGCTTTCGATAATGTCTATTCACTCGATACCTTACCACCTGCAGTAAATCACTATCCCATCTTTATTGTGCTAAACACTCATTCACAGAATTTAGGCGGTGAGCATTGGAAAGCGATCTTTATTGGAGAAGACCGACGTGGTGAACTATTTGACTCTCTTGCTCAACCTCCAAATATACCAACACAGCAGTGGTTGAGAAAACATACGCGTCAATATCAGCGAAATGAACGCATACTACAACATCCACTTTCATCAACGTGTGGTGCTTTTGTACTGTACTTCATCTTAAAACGTTTACATGTATCTCGATTTGCATCTGTTATTCAAAACTTTTCATGTAATCCATCCTCTAATGAAAAAATGATTTGTAAGTTCTATCATGATTTGAAATAAAAACATCATGTTGGAAAAATTGTTTTTTATTTTACAATCCGCTGGGTACGTACATACTCAATGAGATAGTCTAGGATCATATTTGCTTGTACATGAGATTTTAGTCCAGTAATGATCACTTTACTATTATGAAAGATTGCCACATGCACAGGTAACCAACAACTAATGAGAGCTGCAGGAAAAAGTTCGGGTTCATAACACAAACTGTAACTGCTGGTACGAATCTTCAAAAATGATAGACTGTCACTCAATTGAGTAGAGATCACCATATTGTCCACAGTCAGATTCGACATCACACACCTCTCCCTCTTCCATATCCGACGTAGTAGTCTTTGTAGCTCTAAGCGCATTGACTGCGCCGATGAATGAGAAAGGGCGCCGAGAATCTGTACAGTCCATTTGGGAAGAGTTGAAGATTCCGTGAATTGTTCATCTTCACCACTAACATTTGAGGACGGCCCGGGTAATACTTGCTGTTTGGAAGCTGTTGGTGTAATGTTGTGAGATCGATTTTGGTGTAGAGTCTGAAGCGACGGAGAATGTTGACGATGGTGTAGCGATGGCGCTTCATGATGAAAGAATGAGTAAATTGAGCGATGTACCTTCCTTTTATACTTTTCCCAACTACCTTGATGAAATGTGAAGTTAGTATGAAGTTGGGAATGATAGAGTTGAATTCGCCGATTGTTGACGCGCAGCCAGATGCGATTTCCAATACGTGAATGTCTTTTCATATAGAAGTATTTCAAGTCCTTCATGATATGATGTAGAGATTGAAAATGACGATAAGATAAAGCAAACTCTCTTCTCACATTTCCAGTTGAATCTTTGAAATAGACGTTTCGATCATGATCCGTTTCAATACGTTGTAGGGAATCTAATTTCCAACTCATGGTGCGTGGTAGTCATGTCTGATTAAGATTTGCATAGTAGGGCGATGAACTCACGACGAATAAATGTCATGATGGAGCGATGTATGTATCTTCTATACTTCTCCCAATTGTATTTGCGAAATGAGAAACAGTTTGCGGAATGAGAATGGTAGATTTGAATTTCATTTCTGTAATGTTGAAGCCAAACTTGATCACCCAAGGAGATGAATCTTAATGTTTCAAAATATTCCAAATCCCTCATGATATCATTGAGGTTGACAAATTGTCGCCATGTTAATGTAATTCCTCTTGATGTATGACCATGAGAATTTTTGAAATGTACGTTTCCATCACGATCAACTCTGATATATTGTAGAGAGTCCAAAATCCAAGTCTTCATGATGTTATGCAAAGTTGCAGATTAGCAATATAAAAATGTCGTTTTATCATATTTTGCTTAGCAATGCGGCTACAAAGAGATTTACTAGTAATCGAGCCGCACTCTTTTCTACTCCCATTGATCATGCACAACAGCTAAATGGAAATTGGGAAGTGGGTGTCACTCAACTTGTTTATAGCAACTGTGTCTATACTTTTGATCATGAGGTGATGACTATTAATATGAGGCGTACAGCTGCTTATCAATGTGAAAAGGGGTGCCGAGTATACATTCCACAGTGGCCAAAGAAAGATCTCTTATCATGTAAAAAGTTTATATATGATTTCTTGAATAAAGCGTGTAAACATATTGTCCAATTTACTCCGCACAATGATGATTATAATTATGTACATCATGTAGTTGAGAAAGATTGGATTGTTGGTTTAAGTCCAAGTTTAAGAAATGATTTAGGCTACCTCGCTAGCGCCTTAACAAGCTATGATAATTTTAACGTTAATTACCACATAAGTGGTCATAAACAGTTAATATATCGAGAGGAAGCTTATTATGTAGATCTTATTCCAAGAAATGAGAAGACGTTGGTGAAGAAGATTGTGATTAAGCCAAGAAAGACAAACATGACTCCTGAAACATTATTGAAGAAATTTAATTATCTCCTTCGAGTTGATGGTAAACAAGTGGCAACATTGACTTATATCAAATCATCTAATCATATTGCAATAAGCAAATTAAATGATGATGATCTAGTATTAGTTTGTTCAAAAGATTTTCATCAGTTCTTACGACATCGTTCTGCAGCTGTTCATGGAAAATCTGATATGCAACATTTACCATGTGAAAGGTCAAATCAATTTGATACAGAATGGGCCGTATCTTTATACAGAAAGTGTGTAGAGCCTTTAGGTGGTTTCTTACATGAAACAAGAGTGTTGATGCCTCGCATTATTACTTCGGTTAAATTGGTTGTAGATTATTTAAATGAAGTGATTAATGAGCAACATATTTCATTTTCTGAAAAAGAAGGTACTTTGTCTCTCACTATAAGTGGAAAAGGTATTGAACTAATTATGGATAAAACTCTAATGGACATTTTGGGTTTTGATCAAAATATCTTTAAAAGTGGTACTGTAACCAAAGCTAGCGCAGACATGTCGCTATCGCGTCGTATTAACTATTTTCAGATATATTCCAATATTGGTGAAGATGTACGTGTGGGAGATGTTGAAGCTCCATTGCTAGCAATGATACCATACCAGCCAAAAAGCTGCAGTATTTTATCTGAGCATACTTTCAAGAAAGTGCATTATACAAAGCTGAAATCAAACTACATCCCACAAATTGATATTGCCATTTATGACGATGCTGGTGCGTTGATTCCTTTTCATAAAGATGCTGTGACAAGTATCACACTCCATTTCCGAATGAAGAGTTAATGCAAACGTATGCTAATATATTTTTCCAATGTGAATAATATGGAAAGTGAAAATAAGGACTCGTTTCTAATCTACTTGCCAGTAATGCTTCTATGAATAAATTTCCCCAAAAATAAACCATCAGACTATCGAGTAGAATAAAACCCACTTCCAAACTCCTTATCCATTTCTTAATTCTAAACACTACAAATCACATCACTCCACAACTCCATATCCATCAAATTCCTCCCATCACAATCACCACTCCCCCATCATTCCACCCTCATCCACCATCCAAACCTAACCCACCCCAAACCCACCTCATTCCCTATTCCCACATCCATTCAACCTCACCCCACCTCAACAACATCTCCCAAATTTCCATCTCCCCAACAACCTTCCAACCCCTATTACCACCAACCACCATCCTCCACCCCCACCTCCCTCAACATCTAAACCACACACACCAATTCTATTTCTCCTAACCACCTCAAACAACAAAACCACCCTTACAACCTCATCTTAATTCACTATCCAAACACCCCCACAATTAAAATTACCATTCCACCCACACCTACCCAATCACCATCCCCATAACCCCCTAAACAACCCCACTCCACCCCCCCAAACCAACACTCAAACCCCACAAATCATCCTCATAATACTCCATCTCCTCCCTCCACCAAAATCCCCCTCTATTATAACCCCAAACACCCAACAATCTAACTACCCCCTCATTCCATCTCATATTTACCTCCTACATTCTCTCCCCAACATTCTTCCCCCCCACCTAATTAACAACCTCCCACACCATCCCCCCAACCTAAACAAACACACCCCCAATCTACCAAAATACCTCCCAACACCCCACAACAATTCCTCTTATATTATACATTAACACATCCACACCCCACCCTCATCAACCTAACCATCATCCATTATTTATTCCCACACATTCTCACTCCACCCTCCCCAAACCCCTACAACATCCTCCACACCCTAATCACACCCACACCATCCTCTACACACACACCCTAATCCCTCAACCAACCATACTACCCACAACACACCCCCTCCTAATCCTCCATATCATCCCCTACCCACATCATACCCTCCCCCCCCAAACTAAAACCCAATCCCCACCCCTCTAATAACATCCCATTTATCATCCCAACCCATACCCAATCTACCCCCAAATCCACCCCACCCCACCCCCACATCTTCTCGCTCTAAATCACACTTCTACCCCCCCATACGCTCAATCCCTTACCCAGTCACGTCACCTATATCAAACGCGCCCTCACTCCTCCCCACCATACCCCAATACAAATTATAAACCCCCATCATGTCCCCTCACCCAAAACCCAACCACTAATCAAATCAATCCCCACAAAACAAATAATTATATTCTAAACACCCCTCTCATCACTCACACCACACTTCTTACGCTCGTCTATTACAACAATCTCCCTACTAACCACATTCAACTACCTCCCTAACAGTCCTAAATCCAACCAAAACTTAACCCACACAACGTACCCTATCCACACAACACACACCCTATCCCCCCCTCACAATCTAATCAACACCACTCTACACCCAATTCTATCTCACAACTCCACTACCTCAATACCCCACCCACCTGCATTGCAACTAAACAACAAGCCACTCCACTCACCTCAACGCTCCTCCACGCTCGCACTCTCAGCTACCCTCACCTCACGACCCAGCCTACTCTCCTACTCTCTACACTCAACATACCTCTCGCATCCTTAACTATCGCTCACACTCGTCTCTGCTTAATCATCTTCTATAAAACACCCCACCCCACAACAACCCCCTGAACCCCCTCGCTTCCTCACTTCACACTCGTGCTCTCACGCCCTTACAACATCACCGCTCTCGCCTCTTCCTCTCATCCCACACCCCTCTCACTCTCTCTCTCTCCACCATACCGTGACACGCGCGCAGCCGGACCACCCCTGAATCCACAGCCCTGACGCTTAGGGAACCTAACTTCTTAAACAGTTGAAAATTCCTCGCTGACTCTCGGCGAGCTCTCTTTACCTCGACCTGCTCGCGACCTGCCCCCCCACCACAACTTCCCTCCCTACCAACACACGGCAATACTCTAAACTCCCAAAAGTATAGAGTCATAGACGCACGCTATAGTACCTATCTCTCTCTACAACAATTGCTCGCGCTCTCTACACCCACAGTTCACTCTCTCCTCTCATAGATCACCCACCCCATACACGCGCTCGTGCGCTCTGTGGCTTGATTATTGCTCCTAAGCTCCACCGCCCTACCTACACTGCTCCCCTCCCCTTGCTCCCCCCCACCCCCCCGCGCGACTTTTCGCTCGCTCTTCCTGCCTCATTCTCGTAGAGCCCAGGCCACCACGGTGGGCTGATGTTGTGCTGTCTCAGGCACTCCGATACTTACCTTAAGTGAACGATATGCATATCAACGCGCGCGCGCGAGAGGCTTCCCACAGTATGCCCACCCAACCCTCCTTATCCTCTCCCCATGATGATATCTAGAAGAACCGCCTCTTCTCACCCCACGCTCTCTCATCGCTACCTAGTGATAGAGAGAGCGAAGATCTAGATAGAGAGAGATAGATATAGAGTAGATAGTCTCGTTCCTATTGTCATATTGTCAAACGTTAAATTTTTCATTTCCTATAGGCTCCTTTCCAATTTTTATGTTTCTGTCTCGTCTCATCGACAGCCATATAACACCAAGAGTGACTCACCACCTCGTCCACAACCCTAAAGAGATAGTCGTCGCTAGCCACGCATCCCATCAAGAGATATAGCCCGTTCTATCAATCAATATTACCGCTGTACAGCGACAGCTATCACAGTCGCCTTGTCACTCGCCTTTAGCGCGCCCCCGCCCGCTCCCCCCGCCCGCTGAATATGTCAGCTATCTCCTTCTCGCTGCTGTCTATCCTTAAACGCAACCAAGTTTGGGTTTTTTTGTTGGGTATAGTGGATATGGATCTGTAGGATATTGCGCGATGTATCAAAAATATATTTCTAAAGATTTCCTACTTCATTAAAATTTAATCTTTTTGAGTGGTAATACCTAAGAAGAGAACTTATCTGTATTCACCACCCAACAAACGAACATCTTTTACGAGAGGACAGGTTTTTTAGATTATTGTAGAAAGTGTTGGACATTTCAAGCTTAGAGTAATCTCGTACAGCTTGACCAATATAGATGGGTTTGCAACAACTCAACTCAGATTTTATCATTTTAACTACCTATAAGGTCCTCACGATAATGGTCTCTATCGAGAATAGAGGTGATGAGGTCAATTTGTGATACTTTTGATCAATCATTACTAGTTTGTAGTTTACGCGCGTTGCATAACATCCGTACATTCGTCTTACCAAATTAGTACTGTTGTTCTTATATTCATAAAAATCTTTTTCAACATTATTTTGGGCTAGTGCACGTTTCTGGCTGTTGCTATCAATATATGGTTTGAGGAAGGCTTTCTGTCTAAATTTAATAATGCGGTGAACTCTTTTTAAAATCATACCCATTTCTAAATAAAATTTTAAGATGCTAAAGTGGACTAGATAGTTTTCCTTATCATATGGGTGAGTAAAAGTTTGCGGCAGAGGCTTATAGTCGGGTTGACCGCATGATTCTAAATCTTATGAAATTGTTTCATAAAGTCGGAAAACATATCTTTTCACTTCACCTGATTCGGGTGCGAGTGGAAAATCTACGGTTTTATGTTTAATATTATTTGGATAGATTAGATCTATCTCAAAATAATATCCCAATCACTTCATCTGGGATTGCTAGTATGTTAGAAGGGTTGGAGAATGCTGAATTTCACTTATCATCTAACCAGCTAAACTCAGTAGTGAGGAGTGGTTTGGATAGTGAGCTACCATACAAATTATTTTGAGGTCTAATACTTAAGATGAGATCTGTCATTGACCTACTGTTTCAGATTTTAACCTATGTTATTTAAAATGTGAGACACGCGAATTCCTCGCTCAAATAAATTATACATCTCTGGATTTGTAAGAGATGAATGGTCTCACCATGTCATTTTAAAAGCAGACTTAAATGACTGGCTGCAGGCAGACTGACAAAGTGGACGGGATCTAACTTATCTTCTTCTAATGCCAATCGTCGAAACTCCTGAAATACATCAGCCAGCAAAAATACATCTAACTTAAGGTAGGCAATCATATATTCACCAAATGTATGGCAGTCAAATTTTATCCATGCATCTTGTGCATGATCATAATCTTCGGTCTTACATTCAGCGCCGGTCAAATCATTTTTAAATTTATCTATGGGCGGAAGAGAAGTCTCGCCGAGTTTACTAATCGCATCAAAATATGCATATGGAAGACTCCTTTCCGTGTGATGACTTCATCGGTTAGATTTGGGTATTGTTTCTTAAGATTTTGTGTTAGTGGAAGAGACTTTAGATTTTGTACGAGAGAGGCCAGTGATGCAGTCATAAATTGGTAGGAATCTAAAAATTTTATATCAAAATAGACCGTCTTATTTTCTTTAGTTTTATCGACAGGCACTTTTGCTGTCATGGCCTAAACTTCACTTCGTTTGTGCTCTTCAACCTGCAACCACTAAGCTATTACTACTCTAAAAAAATCATAATTAAACTTCATTATCCCCAACATTACACATATTTAAAAAGCTACTGCCGCTCTCTCTCTACTATCAAACACAATCACTAATTACATCTTTCCGCTCTCTCTCACTACCCAAACCTATCATACCAATATTATCTCAAAACCAAACAACTACCATTAAAGACAACCTAATTTCGTCTCCTCTTAATCTAGTATATACGATTACACATTCTATTATACATACAACATCATACTATTCTGCCACCCCTATCCACATTTCAATCATCTTCACAACTACACAAAATAATCAAAACTTTCTCATATCTATACACTCCTCGCTCTATCCTCTCGCGTACACCTCACACACCTACCTCCTATCCATCCCCCGCGCATCTATCCTACTCTCTCCTCTCCTCAACCTCTCAGAACTCTATCACTCAGCACACACAACATATATTCCCTCATTCATATTGTATATCATTAATAAAACAACTAAAACACCAAATCATTCTTCACTTAATCACCACGTCCTCTTCACACTCACCTACTACCATCACCAAACACTCCATCATCTTGCACACTATATCTCTCAAAAACGCCGCGCACTCTACGCTACACAAATACTAAACAGACCAATCCCCAAATACAACACACTATAAACCACATAAAAACCCTAATCTGTCCCCACCACACCTACCATAATCATTACCTAAAATTTCAAACCTCCCTCCCAACACCCGCTATCATCTCTCAACATCTCCGCGCTCGCCGCCTCTCCATCACGCCCGTATATCAAAATTTAAATCCACGCACCCCACGCCTCCCACGCTCTCCACTTCACTCTCTATCATCATCCCTGTAATCAACCTAACATTACCTCTCTCTCTCTCACCTCCCTTCCAACCACAATGTAACCTCTATCTATTTTCTCTCACCAACCAATCACCATTATACACAAAACACAAATCACACTCTCGCGATAGTATCACTCCACTAGTCTTCGTATGTATTTCCCCACCTTTTTTTACCACACTTATCATACTTCTCATCTTTAACGTTTACCTAGATACATAGATAGAGAAACAACTCCTCTCTGATATCCAGTATCGAAGTGAGATACTTCATCGCCTCCTACAAGAGCGCTCGCTCGCTCACGCGCAATCTAGTGCACCCCGCGCTATAGAGAGCTCTCTATCCGAGCTATACATCATATGACTATAGCTCTCGCTCTGATCGCGCGAGGCCGCTCCACGGCCCATAAAACGTTATTGACCCCTCCTTCCCGCAAGTATTAACGATACTAGAGATATATCGATAGATGAACTGTGCAACTCGCAGCGCGCGCTAACGCGCACGCTACTCTCTCTCTCGTCTTGCGATATAGAACTTCCTTCTCTGCGACAACGCAGCTCACTCAGAGATGTATACATTCACTAGATAATAAACTGCTTTTATACATCAAAAAACGGAGTCCCACTATCAGTCGTTAACTATATATCTATGTATTTAATTTTAACCCTTGGATAAGAAAATTTAACCAAGATATCAGTCTACCACTCCTTCAGTGTTGCAGGTGTGAGGGAGGGTATGTGAAATCAACATCTCTATTATTTGTCCCAGTATCGCGTCGCGCTCCGCATTATTCATGACTCTCTCGTGGCGTACCCATGATAGTCTACACGTATCATAGGCATGAGCACAGACTACTTGATCGCCTATATAATAGATAGCCTACTTTCTATTGTTGACCCAAAAGACAGAAGATTGACAGATCTAATCTCAAACTCTGAATGAAATTTGATTAAATCCTCTCACCATCCCTCCCAAACAGCTTGTCTGACTTCGGCCGCCGCGGAGAGCGTCGCGCACCCCGTCCAGACCTGTGTAGCGTCTACCTTAACCATACTACTTCTATTTAATGTAACACTCAATCTAGAGAGTAGAGAATAGGTCAGCTCGCGATGCAACACGCTCATGAGAGTGACGCGCAGAGATCGCTCTGCCGCCACTTCCACCCGCGCGTCCGACTGCTGATAGAGAGAGTCGCATACATCATGCGCCAGTCATATGCGCCCTTCAACTCTCCGTAGTCACCTATCTAAAGATTAAATCATAAAATACTTAAAATTTCCTATCTTTAAACTAACTAAGTCTACCTACTTGATATTTGAAGAGTCCGTCTTCTTTATCCCCCACTATAGATTTTACTCATATCTCCTCTTACTATTCGGTATATACGTTCTCACAATAGGACTGATTACCACTAATATCTACACTCCGCTCTACCTCTCCCCGTCCAAATCTATCGTACGCTATGGATCCCAGACGCATATCGCATAACCTGCCGACCCCACAGAGAGTAGTATCAAATCAAGTATGTCTCTCTCAACATCTGACTACATCACTCTACTCGTCTACTATCGCTCACATCATGCGAGATAGAAGCTACGTTACAATCCCTACCATTACTCCCACACACACTCCTAAACTCATAGACCCACTCACGAGAAGCGCGATGCGTAATTCAGAATTGTTGATGACAGGTTTGTAACGACATCACCACCCCGTATTATCGTCACATATTCACACACACATCTCAATCCACCACCTAAATCTTTATTCTATCATATGTTGCACCATTCTTCAACTTCACAATATAACTGCACCATCTCATCGCTCTTTCCGCACTATATACCTCTCATCCACACTCGCATCATATACTGTCATATCCACATCTCTCTACAACCACCCTCATGACATTACATTCTTAACTGTCCTCAAATCACCACTTCTCTTCGCCTCACTTACACAGCTACTCCCCCTCTCCACTCTCGTGTCTACATACTCTCCTCTTCACCACCTCGCTCATACTGTTGTCACACGCTCCCACCTTCCATCAATCCTATCCAAACAACATCTCTCCACTCTCACCCACTCTCTGCCATATATCACTCTCCATCCAATTCCATCTCTATACCACAAAACATACCAATCTACTCAACCACGCACACACTCTTACCCTACAAAAACCCACCACTCCTCCCATCCCCTCCCAACCCTCCCCCCCTCCCCCCCAACCTAAACCAAATACACCACCATCACCCACCCCCCCTTCTCACCGAATCCCACCCCATCCCCCCCTCCCTTTCCTTATTCTCCTTAACATACCCTCACTCCCCACAACTCCCTAATACAACCCCTCTTCCTCCTCTTCTCTATACATATCTCCTTCTATACCCTCCAACCCTTCTATCTTATTCCTACAACCCTACCTCAATCCTCATATCATTCTCACACCCCTCCCTGTATCAAACCATCCCCCCCTCCAAACATTTATCTTAACCCCCCACCCACCCATCTCCACCATGTCCTCTATTCCTCGCTCTATTTCACCCTATCTTCATCTATATTCCCTACCTCCTCCTTCCACCTCTCGACCCCCCCCTTCACCACTCTCTCCAATTTACCTCCCACTCGTCTCGTATACACACCCACTACACCTTTTTACTACAATCTAATCACTCCCTAAATCCACCATCCACCAAATAACATCTCCTATTCCTCTGTCACTACACACACAAATCAAACACCATACACTCTACTTCAACACTCTTCAGACGCGCACATACTTATTCATCCGTCAAAGACCAATACTCACCTCTCTCTACACCTCTTCTCGACCCAACTCCATCTATCACTGCAAACAAACGCTATCTACCACAATCACCAAACTAAAAACCCAACATAAACCAAATTCATAAGAAATTAATCATTAACAAATATAATCTAAAAAACACTCCAGATAACGCACCTTACACTCAGCATCTACCATCTATATCAAACACTCCATCTCACACTCTCACTTAATCCTCAGTCAATAAATACATCAGAGCTCTCTATATCTTACTCTCTCGCTCCGCCTCCTCACCTGTGAGAGAGATGTTGCAGCATAGAACTCTTTGATTTATACCCACTCACCCCACTCTCTCTCATCTCTCCAAACATCCCTACTACTCGCACTCTCTCGCAACTATCACACGCGCTCAAGAACACAATTTACACCTCTCTCACACTCTCACCATTAAATATTTATTCCACACACCCCCCTCCCGCCACAGTTTTCTTAACACTCGTCGCCCACCTCGCCTCTCTTCAATCCACCAACCTATTATCCACTATTACCAAGACCCCTTGTCCGCACACAACACATACTCATATAGTGCATCTCTACCACCTCCCTCTGTGCATATATCCACATTCGCACCACAGCCATTACACCACCCCACCCCCCTCCTCCCCCCTCCTCGCCTCTCTCTCACACCTAGCTCACGCGCGCTCTCTACCCACACCAGACCGCACACTCTCTCTCCACCTGCGCTCACGGCCCCGTCCTCCATTATTACCTCTCTCCCACCCTCCAACCACTCTCTCGCGCTCCCCCCAGTACAATTTGACATCTCTCTCGCACTCGTATATCCAACTAGAGACTCTCTAGTGTGAGTATGTGTTCTATCTCCCTCTGTCATCAAATAAGCTGCACAGCTCCCATGGCCCAACCAACCGCGCACGCGTAGAGAGTCTCACTAAACTAGACCGCTCACTCCTGCCCAACCCACACCCCCCCCCTACTCCGGCATGACCCCAATCAATATAGCCTAAATGTTATGCGCTCTCGTTGCATCTATCTCCCATCTGTATGCTGCACCACTCAGCGCTAGAGATCCCAGAGAGGGTGTATAGAGTATACGCTATCTTAGAACTCATATACGCTATCGCCAGCTGAGTTACCCGTCGCACCTTCTCAATCAGCTGCACATGATAAACTGTACGAAAGATCATAACCCAGTTATCGTAATGCTCTCTACTCTAAACTGACTCTCACACGGATTGAATAATCGCATTTACTCGCTTCTCTCTCTCGCTCTCGTCTGCAGATAGAGATAACGCCGACACACTATCTCATCCACCGGATATAACTAAATCTCTCATGCTCACTCTGCTGCCTCCCCCTCTCATGCCCCCCCACGCACATCTCACTCTCGCAGGATACCAAAGTCAACCCTATAATTCCCACACCCCCGCCAAACCTTCACCTCACTATAATCAATTCTCCCCTCAACCACTCACCGCTCTACATATAGATAGATGCGAAGCTCCTTCCCCTCTGTCACACATCACTACCCCGACTATACAAACATCCATTTCATATCATCTACATTCACTAACCCTCTACTGCACTCAGACGCCACGACTCCACCATCGCATCCCCGCTCTCTTAATCCATCTACTATTAACTTACTTCCCAGTCAACTAATCACTCACTTGTCTTACTCTTCCACAACCTCCAACACCCTATAAACACCAACTCCCACCATTCCCCTCTACCATCCTCAGCTCACCACTCTATCATTAACCTCGCATCTCTCCCCACTGCTCTAATACATTCTCAACATCCCCTCACCACACTCACCCCTATACTCTCTCACTACACACACACCTAACCCACTACTACTCTACCACACACCTCGCAACACCCTAACACTCTCGCGATACCTCACAAACAAACTCCCCCAATACTCTACTCTTCCACCAACAACCCCACACCTCCACAAACAAACTTTACCACACTCCCCTAACACTTCTACCACCCCCTTCTTTTCTCAATCCCCTCAAATCTCCCAATATACTCCCCAACCCCACCCCTAAACCTTCAAACTTAAAACTCTCACTCATTACTCCTACCCACTCACCTAATCTACATACTCACACCCACCACCACCACCCACACTCATCATTACCTCTCTCACACTCACCACCTATCCTCACCCTCTTCCCACTCAACCCATTCTTCAATACTCACCTATTCCACCTATTATCCCTATCCCACTAACAATATAATTCTCATACTCACCCCCTCCCTTCTCACCTATTCTCCTCTATCCCACCTAACAACAACTCCACCAACTCCATAAATCCCCACTCATATAATATCTATCCCCACCACCCTCCTCACCAACCTCTCCATCCAAATATTTCCACCTCCACTAACTCTCTCTCCCCACACATAAACAATTTTATAACAGCGTGCTTCTCTCGCAAGCGCCGCTAGCCCCAACCAGCGTGAACTCGCATCCTATCACGCGCACTCTTCTGCTCACTCATCGTATTAGAAACTCCCGAGTCCCCCCCTCTCCACCTCTCTCTACTCTAGACGCCTCGATCTCAGCGATACATTGTTGCCACGCGATCGCACGCCCCTCTCCTTAATACCTACAGCGCGGCCACTAAAACCACACCAGAGAGCGCTATCCCCGCGCTCACTCACTTCTCGCGCGTCGTTAATGATAGATTTTGCGCTCTCTCGCCGTGCGCGCCAGCCCGTGGCACTCGATCTCACCGTCGACAGCCAGTAAGGAGACACCAGCCTCGTCTTCCATCTCGCTCGTAATCGGGCTCTCGTGCCCTCTCCCCACGACGCATAATCTCCCCTCCACGAGATGTAGAACCCGACACACTCACTACCGCCTACTGATAGAGTATATTTCTATCTCACTCATGCACCAGTGGTGGTCTTTCTCAATAATACGCCCCTATCGAGAAGGCCCCCTCGAGCTCAAAACTCTAGCAAACAAGCTCCAGAGTCTACCACAAGCGTACAACAACCCAACTCACTCCACGGTGAGATTACTACTCTCAAGATGTGATGGGATCGAAACCCAACCCCACTCTCACTAATAAGATAGCCTCCAGAGACTTTGCTTAAGAAATCCTTAGAGAACATCCATGACTAGACCAGATCAATTGGAACCGCTATGACTAGATACCTAGATATACCATCCTCTCCTGAGCGAACATACGCTCCCTCCATGATGTAGCAATTAAGCCTATCATAAAACTACCTGACTCGAAGGACTCTTGACCAACTGTAGACCTAGAGCACGCCCTGGAGTCGCCCTTGAGATCTCTTCTCCCAATCAGACTCGTCATTTCGTTCCTTCGAATCACGATATGTTTTAGGATGCGCTTCACTACCCTAGTCTCATTATATCCACCCTGAACAACCCGCAGAAGAGACTCATGAAGACCTGTCCAATCTCGCTATTCGGGGCATGCTGTCACACAGATGCTACGATTGGCAGATGACTGGAGCCAACAATGACCACACATGAACGACATGAAGGTAGACCACCATCTATATAGAAGCACGGGCATTTCCATCACGGGTCCTCTCATAAATATAGGTACTTAGACAAATTACTATACTTAGACAACACAACCTATATTACTCCACCGACCTAAAAGACATGTATCGCAGACAACACTCGACGATCACCCGTACAGCCCCCACACCCCACCCTGTGACAGAGAGCACAATCTACCCACCTCGTATAAGACGCGCCGCAATCCTATTACTCTCACATAAGCACTCTTACCAAGAGACCTCTCCCGGCGAGTCTATAGTGCTCTCACGATGAGATCATCGCCTCCGTATACCACTTCAACACAGATCCGCGACGACCCAAAACAAAAAACCAATAGTAGCTTCGATCCATGGTATGCGCGCCTCACAGGACGCCAACCTCACCATTTCCAGACATATACAGTCTGCCAGTGAACTTTCAACTCGCGATACTCTACATTAGCACTCACCCCGCCTGGCGCTCCTTGATAATGCCCACCTCATCCAGTACAGCAATATCCCAACCAATCTTCACACATATAAAACATGTTAGAGTTCGTAAATTTGAAGTGGTCAGTACACTATACCAATTGCATGTTGTACCCCCTGATCTCTCTATACTCCTATACTGCGATGAAATTTTTATAGATGAACGTAGTTATACCTATTGGAGGAGCAAGCAGTCCCTGTCCACTAATAGCAGTCCCTCTGATGACCAACTGCTGTTTAAGAATCATGTGTACACAAACTCGACTTATGATTAGAAAAGCTAAATACGTATCTATAAGCCACAAGTTAAAGATTTCTGGAAGAAGCTCTGTTTTGAACTAGGTCTGGAAGCGCTCCCATGCAGATGGCAACACCACTCAACATCCTCCCGAGGCTATACTCACCTCAGAGAGTCTCGAGCAGACGCCACAGCTTCGTACACCTGGTATGTCCACCCCTCCAGCTCTAGAAGCTACACTTAGTACACTGTATCCATAGATATTGTGATCTCCTTAGAGGTCCGGCTCTTTCACTTGTATACACATGAATATAACCAGTACTCTACCGGATATTATGGCAAGATGTCCCTCGATGCTGTCATCCTCTCGGAGCTCAGCACGATGAATACGTCCCCCACACCACTTCCAACATCGATTCGCGCTCACTAACCTCCCTCCGTCGCTACCAGACACAGCATTGTAAAGGATCCTCCTCCAAAGCTATCGCCACCCGTTGCAACAAGAACTCCTCTAGTATTTAGCATGTGCTAAGCACCCTGATTCACAGTGCAACTGACCGAATAGAACCTAGTACCATACTCCCAGTCCTCTATACAACCTAACTCTCTATCTCTAAAACTCTCTCACGATTCATTAAATGTTCCGAGATCCCCTGTCTTCTGTACGTCTGCTCTTTCCACAAGAATACTGATGGGCAGAAACCATATAGCTAAGACCACATTTGTCACACATCACAGCCTAGGAAATTGGACGAGACTCTCGATCCTCAGCGACTCTGCCGGACTCTCCTGTCTACTGCTTTTGCCTACAACGCCAGATCTCTTTGCGTCGTTCTGTTGGGCACTTTCGAACCAAGTACCAGGCAAGAGATCATCGCACTCACATATAAAGAAATTCCTATATACACTAACCCGGTCGTCCTGTTAGTCTCCTCGCGAATCAAACCCTGTTGTGAGAAGTTTCTTGACTGTCCCCTGTCTCGAACAAAGATTGATCTCTCATTTGGAAGTCAAATATGTACGAACTGTGATCCATCCGAAACACGCATCTCACTCCAACATGCTACGAGACCTCATAATGAACCCACACAATGAGAGACCGATCGACAAGTCCTCACCTCTATATATGAAATCACGTAACAACACCCAACTGCGTGACCAAGATACACAGCCTACTGCACGCTACGCTGTTTTCGCTATAGAGCTACGGATGCAACAATAAAACAAGTCCCCCACATATGTGCTCATACAGACTCATCGTCGTTTGTTAGCACGCACAATCGTCATCCAAAAGAATCCCTCTGAACCAATGGCCCACGCCTCCCCACCCACAATCAAAAATACTGTAAAAAGAAAGACTAAGCTCAATAAGAGAAGTAAACACGCACGTCACTGTCTTCCTCGATCTGTGAAATTTGTTACTACAGCACTCATGACCGCTTCTCCCCAACCAACAGAGCTTGCGCCACAAGAACTTTTACATGTGAATACCCCGCTCGTCAGATCCCTGACGTGAGAAGAGACTCCTAAACATATCGCTCTCGCTAAGCCAAGCTCGTCTAGCAAACGCGGGTCGGACCAGGCACGTCACGCGAAAACTATCTGCGCTCTATCGACAGACTTCAGCCATACTTCGAACCAATCCCACCCTACACTACTCCCATGTACCCACACGCCATACGAGCGAACAGTGAGTAACACATCTGCTGAATCATCCCCCCTCTAACCATCCTCAATGCGACATAGATCCGTTTTCTACGTCAAAGCCCGTGATCGTCTTCGCATTACTGATAGCCAATGAAAGAGCACGCAACCACACAAACACACGATCCCACAAAAAAATAACGTTACACACATAACTACTGTCTTTGCTACGCTCTCTTTCAGCTACACACAAACTGTCCCCCACAGAAAGAACTCGAGTAGTACATGGCCACAACCGTTGATCATGTGTGTGTTGTGCACAATCTTATCTCCCACCCCTGTAAATACACTGAAAAGACACCTCCAGAGCTATCGCCACCGAAAGAAAGGTGCCACGAGGGCGTGTGGGACTCCTCCAGGCTGTTCTTTGTTGACTATACTATATAGTACAAGTGAGCATCTTGTCTCCTCATCTTCTTACGCTTCTTGACCTCAAAATACGACTGTAGCCTCTATGTCCCACAAACGATTAAACAAATCCTCCGTTCACTGGATGCACTCTAGAGTTAAATTGAGAAGCTCAGCCTGTGCCGCCGTTACCCAACCCCAGGCGCCGAGGAGCGGGAACTAAGTTCAACCGCGAAACTCGATATCTGTTGTCATCGACTCTAGACCCCAACGTGAACTGCGTCTGATCACTCCTATGCGTCGAACCAAGATCAATCGCATCTCCATGCCACATGCGCTACGCTTTGCCCTCCGCCACCCTCGACTTGCTACACACCATCATCTGCTGATATAATCCCATCCAGTCCCCACCTGTCGCGCACTCAAGGTCACCTCAGCTCGCTCGCAGATAGTCCACGAGCTTAGAAGAGAAGTACTCTAGACCCCCACGCTCACATTCCTCTATAAAAACCAGCGTACTCCACACCCCACGTTCCTCAGACAAGACAAATATATCTGCTCTAGTTTTGTCATAGCTCTCACATACATCTTCGTAGTTCAACTCCATGATCACTCTAACCATGGCCCCACGAGATAGATAGACATATGTACAGATCTAGAGTAAGCGTAACTAGAGACTCGCTCGGATATCAGCCGCCCCTAGAGTCTCACTCCCGCGCACATCTGAGAGAGAGTCCCTCGACTCATCAGATATGACTCTTAAAGAGATCTCAGACCATGAGAACTGAGAGCGTCTCTAGGCCTCTACGAAAACCCGTAATACTTGCCCAGAGCAGTCTAATAGAGGTAGACTCCGCCACTCATCTCGAGTCATGTATAACCATAGCCCACCCACTCGCATTGTTCACACATATTGCAGCGCCCGCGCGGAGGAGCCACACCCCCGGTCCCACGTCGCCACCCCAAGAACTCAGTCCGCTCTGGTGGTGACATGCTATCACAGCAAAGAATGGCCATTGAGAAGAGGAGAATACCAACTCTCTAGTACCTCTCCGCTACTCTGAGAAGATGTAGACCGTATACGATGTCTATGCATGTCAGCATCTCCGACCTCTCATTATGCATAATACCGTTTCAGAACTTAAATACTCATGCCACGACTGAACTCGTCAGTGGCACAGGTGTGCGATCAGCATAATCGTGCCTACACTCATTCTGTGATACGTGACCACACAACATCTACTCTCGTATACTACCACCTGCCGTCGCCTTAGAGATACGACACCACCTTCTCTAACCCCTCAGCAGAGATACCTCACCTTTCCAAGTCTCGTCATCAGTGAGAGCGTCTCACATTTTTCTAAAACGATTCCAGACAGATAGGAACAAGCCGAGTCTTTCAACTGAATTCTTGTCTCACTCTTAAGCTTTCAAACGAGCTATGGTCACTCTCACTCAGAAATCCGTACCTTATTATCATTAGCTGTTGAATCAATCCATAGCCAGAGATTCGCACTCACACTAGGATAACTCCAGATGAAAGTCTCGGTCTTAGCTCACTCAGCGCGCCCGAAGATGAGCGGAACCCCCCACAAGGTCTCTACAGACTCATCTCCGTAGACAACCTTCGTCTGTGATTGCGCCCAGCTCGAATTGCACATTTGCGAGCCCTTAATCCAGACCCGCACTATACACCACCATACAACACGTTATCCATGAGTCTATTTGCACGAACTCTCGCCCCGAGATTCACCATCAATAATTCATGCTAATCGCGCGCGTCACATACTACCCGACCCAAGAGTCCGAGATATCTAATGCAGGAGATAGCTATCGTGAAGCTTCCTACATCCCCCCTCTTCCCCCACCGCGCACCCAAATTCTAACTCTGTCGTTTTTCCGCCAATGTCCCAAAATCTCTAATATGGCCTCGCTGCAACTCTATCTGCATGCACGTGTCTAACCCTGATAACATCGATAGAAGACTTAGTATCTACTATAGCTCTCTACGATGAGAATGAATTCACTACGCGCCCGCCTTGAGATGCCGCACGCACCTCTCTCTCACTCGCACGCTCATGATCAGTATTAGAATCTGGTGCACCCGATACCCCATACTAGAGAGAGCCCCTCCACGCTACACTATCCAAAAGTCGCCGTGCATATGAGCGCTATATAGCCTACATCTCAACGATACTATATTCTACGAAGACTCCTCATCGACTGTCCGGAGGGGGAGCCGACACACCCCCAATGACTCCCAGAGTCTCGCCCAACACCTCCTTGAGATTCCCTACAGTCCCGACGAGACGCTACTAAGTTTGTCCTCCACTAATCACCATATCCATTACCAAGCGTGATAGCATGCACACTTGCAAGCAGTAGAGATCTCCATATAATACTCAGCGCCTCAAGACCTACCCGCTAATCTTCTCTCACCTAAGATACACGCATCGACTTAAGGAGATGTGCATATGATAGTTATGAGTCCCGATAAGAATATCGTGTCCCATCAATTTCTAAACCTAGTTCTTGTGCCTGAGAGTTTGACTCTCCAGATCTCACATTCCGCTCCACACACTCTCTATCACTGTTGCTGACGTCTCAGAATCGAGCCGCCGGGCACAGTGTCTACCTTTGATCTCAGACGATATACAGTTACTCTAACACCTCGATGCATAACGAACAAGATAGGATACATACAAGCTCTCGACGAGTTACCCAGGTTGCTTCCCCGCCCGACAGAATAATATTGTACATGTCCAAGCAATATGAAACCTTAGCGCTTTGTCAACAAGACAAGATGACGTTTCTGGCTATCAATGACACTCGTGTACATATACTGTGTCTCTCGTACGCTTCACCATGGATCCTAGCGCAATAATCGATAACTAATTCAGTTAGTCACGTAGATGCACCCTGGGCTCATCGAGGCCATGGGCGTCAGGACCTTGATTTTCCATCTAGAGTACTACACGTCCTCAAGCAAGAAGATACTCTAAGTTTTCTCAGTCTCGATAACCGAGCCCACTTGACATTGTTATAAACCATCTTCTCTCAACAAACACAAGTAGACTAAATGCCGATTAAAGACGAACAAGGTAAGTTATGTTCCACGAATTGATCCACAAGACAAATAATCTGAAAGTCCGTCTGTTCACCCCCATACTAAGCAAATGACACCTTCGCGATCGCGTGAGACAGCTGAGAGACCCTCAAATACGTGTCCCCATAATTTTGCTAGCAGACTCACTCCGTAGCTACCACTAGTGTCATCTGCTCGCACCTAGAATGTCACTACTCTAAACGTACTTGCTCAAATGACATGTAGTATCATATATCTACGTACAATCTTCAGAATAAGCGACAAGAATAGAGAGCTACCCTAGAGATATGCCGACTTCTTTCTGTCAACTAGTGCAACCCTTTTTCTGTCCAATATGAGAGAGTAGCTTCATAACGGGACGCTTTGGCCAACGAAACCTCTAGAATGTCCCGCGCTGACACACTGGAGGAGCCTCATACAATCGGACCCAACCGACAAAAGATCCGATGGAATCATGCCGGGGGGGGAGTATCAGGTATCGATACAGTGTTTCTCTTCGCAACCGGACATTCGTCATCAAAGATGTGCAGGTCCAGAGACTCACCTATAATGAACACTAGGATTTGAAGAAGACTTATCACCTCGCTGAGATTCCATATGTTATTGCGCTCTGTAGAGAAGATCTCGTCCTCCGTTCCACACATCTCTGATGCACTTCGTATTGAGTGCGTGCCTGAGCCAAAAGAGTTCACTCCCTCTCAATAATGTGTCCTATCACTCTGTCGTTTGTTTTCGCCGCTAACTGGTCACACCTCTAAAATTCTGTACTAATGGCGTCACATCCACAGCCTCAAAGCTCGAGATACAAGATAGACGAAACACGAGCCCTCCCGTGAGTCTCTCTCATCACTACCGGAGCATTATGTGTGAAAAGCTGCCAACATGTCTTAGCTTTCTCTCCCGAGAAAAACACCGCGAAGCCGAAGTACCATAGGCCACAACGTGTCGCTGTCCCACATTACCCAACATCTAAACCCACCCTCACCCCTAACAAATCCGTCCACTGGAAGCCAAAATCGAAGCAAGCTGTCCAGAGGGGGGGAGTCAGCGAAACTTTTTCTCGCCGATTGACTTGAAACTCACCATACAGATAGAGAATTTCACGCTGATTCCAAATCTGAAATCCGTTTTCCCATCCGATGCTTCGTTTTGAAGCTAGAGCCCAAAACGTCCCAAATTCTAACTCTGTCGTTTTTCGCCAATGTCCCAAAATCTTAAATGGCGTCTCACATCTAAACGAAGACAGATAGGAACAAGCCGATTCTTTCAGTGAATTTGTCTCACTCTTAGCTTTCAAACGAGCTATGGCACGACAAAATCCGTCCACTGGAAGCCAAAATGGAAGCGAGCTGTCCAGAGGGGGGGGGGAGTCAGCGAAAATTTTTCTCTCCGATTGACTTGAAACTCACCATACCGATGCAGAATTTCACGCTGAATCCGAATCTGGCCTCCGTTTTCCCATCCGATGGTTCGTTTGGGCGCCACACACCAAAACGTCCCAAATTCTAACTCTGTCGTTTTTTCGAAAAATGTTGAAAATTTTTTCTCGCCGATTGACTTCTAATTCACCATACCGATGCGGAATTTTACGCTGATCACGAATCTAAAGTCCGTTTCACCATTCCACCACGCCAACCTATACGGTCGCCCACGTCAACCTAGACGGTCGCCCGCGTCAACCTAGGCGGTCGGCCACGTCAACCCATACGAGACCAACACATCCGAGTCTCACACTCTGTCGTTTTCGAGGGGGGGAGGGGGAGGGGGGGAGTCAGCGAACATGTTGTGAACGTGAACCAACCTGGCCGGCACACCACGACAGACCACAACCTCTGTCGTTCCAGAGGGGGGGGAGGGGAGGGGGAGGGGGGCGCGCCGGTCGAGTGTTTGTCACTTGCTTACTACTGATAGGAGTCTTCAAAGATTTTTCCAAAATTGACTTCCAAAAGCACGATTCCGAGAAGACTGTACTGTCACTTCAATGTCGTCTGTCATGATGTCAAGATAAAGTGATCCGATATCGGAAGCAAGTATAAAGGCCACATCATCACCGACCAAAATCGATGAGGATCTACAGTCTACAGATGATGTATCTGCAGAGTCTACAGATCAATCATGCAGATCGTCAAGACCTACTTAAATGATCTGCAGAGCTACCGAGTTGACTATAAATGGGCCTTTAATCGTAATCATAATCAAAGCCAAAATATTATCTGCACTAACTAAATACGCTCACCAATCGGTAGAATCAAAATTACGATTCTGTTACTACTTGTAACCACTTCTTGAGAATAAAAACTTCTCATACAGGAGAAAAGTGCTTTGAGTTTTAGGTGGGTAAATGATAGAACGCGGATATGGATGACAATTTTAAATTTTCGACAGATTTCCATTGTGTTGCATAAGTCTTAAAAGCTTCTTAAAGTCTTTAAGCAATATCGATTGATCAGAATAGGATAAACTAAGAAATAGAAAGAAAATTTCAATTTTTAGATTTGCAAAATTTTTCGGAAAGTTGGTTGACTGAAGCATTCTGTCTCTGAAATCAAAGACTTTCATTATTGCTTTGATCATCAACTTTTGAAACTTGAGAAACGCTTGATGTAATCAGCCGAATGAAGTACTTGTCATCATTTGAAGCATCAATGTGACAAAAATTCAGTTCATTCACCAGTGGTGAATCTGCGTTAGACGCACAGTAAGAGTCATATATACAAATTTAAATATGAAACCACTGTGCGCCTATCAATTTTCATGTGTGTCAGAATTTTGCGCAGACTGCAAACGATCTTTTAGAAAAGTGCTATACTCGTATTAATAGAGAAATATTTTTTAGCTCAATGAATAGTTCTTGAGTCGATGAGAGCCAAATCATTTGCTCATAAAATTAGATTGCTCTCCCAAAGAAGCATAGCGGTGACAGTTGCAGCTGATTTCAAAGACAATTTGAGCAGAGCTGCTTCTAGTTTTTTATATTCCTATGCGTTGGAAGCACGTGTAGTAATACATGATGTATTTAGAAATTTGCTGCCTTCAGGTTTCTTAAAAATTCTTACCTTCAGTGATATCTCTTCTTTCTAATTTTTGTGCCCCTTTGATGCAGTTATATCTGCAAAGTATTGCACATGTTTTCCAACACACTAGAATTTAATAAAATAATTGCACAACAACTCGGCTTAAACTCCTTGCAAATTACTTGTAGTTTACATTCAGGTGTGAAATGCAGTATTTTAGTTAACATAGAGTTCACTGAATTGTTGAAATAGAATGAATACATAGTGCGTGATAGTTGTTTTACAAAAAATATACTTTTCACTAACATGTACCACCACTGCATCATTAGAAATATGTACATGTATTTGAAGGGTGGATTTATTCTGAAAAATACTGAAAATGTCCTTTAGAATAACTCTACATTGTGGCATGCAAGTCCCTGCGCATGTTCCTATCTAAAATTCAAAAAGCAAGCCCCTAAAGTTTTCTTTAGTGAACAGGCTTACAAAAATTGGCAAAATTTCAAAATTGCACACATTTCCATTTATTTATAAAATGGATCATCCAATGATGACCTAAGTGATTTATGCAAAGCTGTGATTGATGAAAAGTGCGATCGCATTTTCATTTGAGTCATCCTGGTTGGTTTCTTGGGAAGCCGAAATGTTTTAGATAGCACTTTTTTACCAATTTCGAATTGACTTGTAAAAACATAAGGATTGATTAAACTGACATTTCTATCGAAAAAATTGAGAGACTTCATAAAACTAATCACGATAGTCAGAAGATCAACAGATAGTATAGAGACTCTAACTATAGAGACTTTCTCTTAGAATTTATAAGCTACAACATGCAACCTGCGGTGAAAAACCGTTATGCACTCGTGTAAAACCCACGTTTACTATTTGGGCAAAGGAGTAAAGTAATAATATTCATTGAGTCAGAACGACATAGACCTCACAGACCTTAAATAACCTCTCGAAATTTTTGACAGTCCAATTGTGATTATCCAATTTACTTGACAACTGTTGTTCCGACTTTTTTAGTTCTTTCTAGTCCCTTCCTTTTATATTATATTTCTTTTCACTTTATACTCTATATTCCTTTTAGGTTTTAAAGCTATATATAAAGGATGATAGGTTTGACTCACTAATTCAGCAGTGAGATCAGCGAGGTTTCTTGCAACTATTTCCAAGTGAAAGATTCCGCCGTCATCAATCATTGGATGCGAAATATCGAAGAAAAATTCATGAGTAGATCCAAGTAGGACATTTGAACGCTGTGGTGATTCTGGGAATGATGCAAACAGGGAGAAGTTCTGAAGTCCACTCTCAAAATCTTCGGCAAACCACTCAACCCGAATCTATAAGAAAATATTTGAGGAAATTCTAAGGTTTCCATATTTTGCAGACATGAAATGATGAGAAAGTCCAAGTAGGGTCATTCCTTGTGAATTTTTGGTAGAAATGCGGACACTTGGATACCGTATATGCAGCATTAGGATATTTAGATGTAATGTACTATAAAAGCATATTGGCTTCGAAACAGGCCCGCGGGAACGATTATTTTCTAGGGGGTGCAGATCAAGATTACGTAACCATCCCGAGCTTACTACTTTTAAAATGAGTTCATGCAACGCGTAATTGCTATAGTTAGATATAAAAAAATTCATCAAAAAATGTATGAACAATTAGCACTATATATTTACAGATAATTCATCACGCTTATCATAGCGAACCAAACACCGCATGTCGCTCTGGCGTTTTTTTCACAAAGTCAGTCATGAGTTCTTTCAGAACGTCCTGATCACAAAGAAGATCACTGTGGCTGGCTATGACAGCCAAGTGTGACAAACGTTTTTGTGTCATACTGCTACGTAGCCAAGTCTTCAATCGTCGAAGCAGGGAAAATGTGCGCTCCGATGCAGCAGTGCTGACTGGCAGTTATTTTGTCTGACAAAATTTGTACTGATTGAATCGTAAGCTGACATTCTCTTAATATATATTTTCTCTGGTGTCGACCGGCTTCGCTCGCCAACAAAGGCGAGCGAAGCTGACAAGTTTTACTCGCGTGCGCATTCTGTGCAACGACAAACCAGTAAGGGAAAGCACGGGCAGTGACATAGGCTGGCTGCAGAAGCATAGAAAAGCGCTATCGCATGCTCACTAAAGTCAATCACTATAGCAGTGATAACATTGAGGGTGCTACGCACCCTCGATCTATTTATTGGGGGTGCAACCACACCCCCTGCACCCCACGTTCCCGCGGGCCTGCTTCGAAATCCTAGCACATGATGACTTACCGGGTGCGCTCTCTTGATGTAGTAGTTTAATATTGCGGGACCAAGAGTCTTACAATGATAATTGCTTGCAGTGTTAATTTGCGAAGTATTCCACGGATGCATTGATATTTTAAAATCCGAAACTTCATCGGTCGGTAGTGCCTTCTCTCTGAAAAATTCTTGATTTTCAGTAGATATATGATAAAGGTAAGCAATCAATTTTAAAAGTTTACCCAGATGCAGAGATACTTATGTATATACGATAATGCACTTGAGACAGCCAATGATTTTACAAGCATGCATGATATTGATCATCAGATCAATCGTTGAATTAAACAAGTCAAAATGTGTAGATTGTACGAAGGTGTCAGGCTAGTATCGCTCATTTCACCAATTGCATGCATAAACAATTTTAATTTGATACAGTTTTTATCAATTTTAGGCAATATAAATGGCAGGTTTTTCGAGCTCGACTCATTTTACTATTGCATTTTAGCAACAATTTTCGTCAGTTTAATAGCCTCAAGAAGCATAACAAGCCGTTAATTCGCAATATTTTTCAGCAGTTAAATGGTAGTAGATCATACGTATGATTTGTATGATGAATTGTTGTCTTCTCCGTCTTAACTTAGGATACGAAAATGCATGTAATTAAGTGCAGATTGACACAATAAGGTGTCGAAAATGATTGCTGAAAGTGCGTGGTTCCGTGGGATTCCCATGGGTCAATACTTGGCAAATCCCTTGGGATGGGATGGGCCAAGGAAAAAAAATTCGTTCCATGGGCATCCTTGCCCTATATTGACAGACATAGGGTGTTGTTGTGACAGTACAATCATATTACTAGGAGAATATATATGCATAATTAAGACCGTGCTGACACGCCGCGACATTGTAAATTTACTTTTTTGATGTACCTCAATCGCGAATATCTCCATTGTTTGTGGAAAGGTACATGATGTACCGATCAAAAGCCAATCTTAAATAAAATAATCATATATCAGCATGATCATTTGCTTGCCATATCTAGCACAGCTTAAATATTCTCTACCTTTCCAATTTAAATTTCATCTGCTTCGCATTTTGATAAGATTATTATTTATTTGCTTGTCTTTTAAATATCACATTTTCTGTCATCTTTTCCTGTCCAATTATTTCATCTAGCTGATATATTTTATCTTTAAATGCGAAGTTGTTTAATTTAATATTGCAATGAGAATATTTTCATCTGTTGATGTCTGAAATGCAAATGAATAAATTGTATCTGTGAACTGCAGTGATGGCTGGCATACTCGTTCATTTAATTAAAATGTAAATAATGAGTTCATTGACTTTTTAAAATGTGAGACACACGAACTTCATTCAGCCTTCGTTAGAAACCAGGTTACATTACTTTGATGAAGTTTAAATGAAATTTGTTTAAGGCATGATTGTGAGATTGCTACCCTGCGAGTTCACATGGAAAAAGACTATGTAAACAACAAGATGCAAAATCCACTTATTTGCATGTAGACTTTAACCCTCTGCAAATGTCAAGGGAATTTCCTCTTCAGAAAAGATATTAGCTCATTGCATTCAATTCCGTAACCAATGTCATTAGCGTTAAGTATCAAAAGACCTTTCAATAAAAACAAGATGTCAAATTCAAAGAAACTTTATCGTAAAATAGTCCGGAATGAAATAATAAAAGCTGAGTGGAAATATTGAAATATGTAGTGAGGTGCAATGATTTGCAAATTTCATTTAGTGAGTAAATAAAGGCGAAATACACACCTGTCTTGAGTGCATAACTTTGAAATATTAGCTGAACGGTAAAGCAGTGAATTTTTCATTACAATCTGAATGAAATATTATCAGTTCTATTGTTGTCAAAAAATCCCTTAAGCAACTGTAGGAATTTGTAAACGAGTGATAGAAACTCATGTGATCAATACTGTTGTCTTGCTGCCATCTATTCGTTTGAAATGCAATCTTCGTTGATGCAAAATTTGCAACATTATCGATATTATATCGAAGTATTTAACGTTTCTAGCAACACTTAAGCCTACATCATCTAATATATTCATTCAGTACAGAATTTGTAATAACAAGCAACATGACAGTTGTGTGCTACTATCTTCATGGTGTGCCGATTCGAGGGATGAGGCCCAGCATGTCGCAAACTTTGACTCCTCATTTTCATACTCGTGTTGAAATTATCCATGAGAAAGTTAACTGATGAGGACGCAACATTAGAACATCAAGTGGCCTTTGATATTGAATATGGTTGCCACATACATATTTACTTTTACAGCTCGTTTTAAAAATTTACTGGAAATTACCAGTACCCAGATGCTAAGTGAAGTCAACACCCATCTCCGTCGATACGAAACCTCGGAAGGATATGGATCAATCGCCAGTCTCAAATTGAGGCGAAGGTTGACTTCTGCTTCTTTGTTATACTCTTAATGGAGTTCTATGGCATCCCTTGTCGCATCGATTAATTGCACTGTACTGATTTTGAAAATTGAAAGTCAAAAGATTGCTATCAGCCACTTTAAAGTTTAGGCTAGATGTCATATTTTAAGAAATCAACAATATAATTCACAAGCTTATTCAGCCAAGTAAAGGGTATAAAAGGCCGATCGTCATGTTTTTGTGCGAGCAAATGGGACATTGAGAAAGGCGCAGCAACAATCAAAGCGAACTTCTACGCTATCGAACCGAAAATCGTCAAAAAAGAGCCATGGATATTGATATTTCAATATTGAGTTGCTTTTGTACTCGAGATATGATCACCTGCCTCCAAGAATAGAAAGATTTCAAGAAATAGCCATTATGAGTGGATTGATTCTTAAAGAAAATGAATCATTCATGAAATACATTTTCTTTGAGCAGATAGCAGCGATGGAACCGGGTCATGACCGACACTTAAACATTCACCGAATTTGCTTCTTGCAATTGAATCTGAAACTGCGATTATTATATCTGACCTTGTCTCATTGTCTCAAGTGATTAATCCATCATTACGGACATTTTCACACTCACCTACAATCATTTGTCGGTTGATGTAATAAATGCCTTTCACCATTTGAATGGAGAAACCAAATTGTACCATTTCCATCTTTAACTAATCCTTCTCCAACCTTGAAGTTGTGAATAAACAATCCACTGATTGTTGGCGGAGTTGAATCGATAACAATCCCTTTTGAGCATGCAGGGAACGAGGATTCAAGGGCGTTATTATAAGCAACGACTGTCACATAGTATATTCCAGGCCCTGGACTTGTTGAAACGGTCGACAAAGCTGTAGTCTCCTACAAAATGCGAGTCAATCATTCTAATTCAATGCCTTTAATTCAATGTTTAAGGAAGGAAGCCCCGTTACATACATGTAGGTATCCACATACAATTGCCTATCAAGCTATGGCATCCAGTTGTCAAAGAAAAGAATGACACATGAAAGAATGAATGAACAACTGGGTGCGTTAAGGTAGTGACTGGCTTTGCAATGTGGATTACTGGGGCTGCTTAATTTGGTATTAAGTAATTTCATTAAAGATTTCTTTGTAATCGCAAATGTTTACGGTAGGTCGATGATCAGCATGATGTGAGTTACATGTACCTACATGTATATCGTTAGTGCCCGTTATTAACTGGACAATTGACATTTCTAGATGCAGGAAATGAATTGTAGCTGGATGCAAATAAAAAGTCAAAAAGAGGAAAACATTGGAGCTTTACCAAGGTTTTTAAGCCTTTCATTTGCTATGCACCAATATATTGTTATGCAGACATTCATTTTGGAAAATTGAATTGTCATTTGCTTCTCACAAAAATTTCTGAGTTTTATATGTTTCCTTTGACAAATTGTTTCTAAAAATATGAACTTTTTTCAATAATATTTTGCTTCACACTTGTTGAGTGTATACAGCAGCTTTTGGGCCACTCGGTATTTCAGGTCAGAATGTAGTCAGATGAACAATCCAAATAATGATACAATAAGTGAAACATCCTAGATGCATTTAATATTGAAAAAATCTTTCATCAAGTCTTGAACTATTGATTTGACTGTCACTGGTTTCCTTTTTCTTTGTTTTATGCATTTCTGATAGCCGATGCCTCTGAGAATTCAAAATTCATATGTTGTCAACAAAATGACAGCACCCAAACACCCATTATCAGACGAAATGGCTACAGATGTTTCAGTAGCCTGCCAATCCGTAATTCGATACAATTTGAAAATCATTATTTTGACAAAACTTGCACAGGTACTATTCCGACGACATTCTCCTTAATGCTTGCAAGGCTTCAAGAAATGTTGACAACTAGAAAATGACATGCAGTAAAATGTTCAGTATAAACAGCCCGTGGTGCAAAAGCGCCGAACAATCATTGAGTAAAACGTACCGAATAATATTAATCTAGAGATAGTGAAGCAGTTAATCTAGATGTCTTTATTCAGATGTTCTAATTTGCATGTAAGTAAGCAGTTTACTAGATAAACTTATTGCAACTTTATAATCAACGCTAGTGGATTTGGAAAATGTGGGAATCAGATTGGAATGGGACAAGGTGATCCATCGCATATCTGTGAGAATATTGCGGAACAATTAAAGAACTGGTTTTTAATGATCCCCGTCTTATCCTGTGAATGCAACTACACTAAAAAGCTAGGGGTAGACAGTTCTTGTAAAATGGTAGTTTTTGCCATGCTAGAATCATCAACCATTAGCTAGAACGCTAGCATCTCCCAGGAGGAAAATCTCTCCATGTATTTCTAACTGTACTTCCACAGTGAGTTTTCCACATTCTCCGCCTGTCGTGATGCAAATAGTTGTGTTTCATATTGCTTCATATTGAGACTGATTTAATTTCGTAAGTGTTCAAATACCTCCCTCATTGGAAGCAAGCTTTACCAGATTCTTTTCCTTTCAGCTCCTCTTTTCTCGTTACGCTCAAAGCGAAGATTTTTCTTCTCATTTGCCCTTTCTTTGCACACTTGCATTTACACAAGTAATCCAATAAAGTTCTTTATTGAATCTTTTATTATCTTTACTGCTATGTCGAGACGCATGATCAGATTTCCGCGTCAGACTTTCTTCAGAATTGGAAGACAGCCTCGACATCTGTCGAGAATCCGTCGAGAAAGAATCTGGTAAAGCTTGTTTCTTATGAGGGAGGTATTTGAACACTTAATTAAATCAGTCTCAATATGAAGCAATATGGAACACAGCTATTTGCATTCGATCGATTCGATCGATTCGTCATTCGATCGATCGAACGGTCGGATTGCTAGCGCGTCTGTGCGCTGCTACTGCAAGTGCTGATGTCATCACATAGCTATACTACACAGCAATTGTTTTACCTTCGATCGAAGAAATGTGTGTACATCAAAAGTTCTGTAAAGCGGCGTTTCTGGTTTTGTGGTATCCTCGTCTATCATATAGCTGTCCTGACATCTATTTCTCCTCGTCGTCATTCTGCCCAAAGTCATGACAAAGTAAATGTGAATAATTTAATCATGTGCTCATCCAATAATGGTGTTCTGGTTGAAAGAAAGGGTCGACCCTCAAGTGATCTTCCCTCAGTATTTCCTACCAACGTGAGATCAATGAATAACAAAATGGATGACATTCAGACGAGAATCGAAAATTTCAAACCATCTGTGGTTGTACTTACGGAGACTTGGCTTGATGAAACTACTCCAGATTCCAGCATTTCTGTACCTCACTATTCGGTTGTTCGACGAGATCGAAGCAGGTTTGGTGGTGGTATATTAAACTATATTTCTGGCAACATGAAATTTGAAATTATTTCTTCCATCTCCGTTTGCAGTATTTCCTCTTGTGATAGTGAGATTCTACCTGTATTTCGTCCGGATGATGGAATTCTACTAATCTCAGTGCATCATCCTTTTTGGAGAGACCCTATTAAAAACGACAATGCTATTCTTTGCATAACAGATATTATGGATTACGTCCTGCGACTGCCTTCCTGTGCCTGAGCTACTATTCATGTCATACTCTGTGGCGACTTCAATGGTCTCATTGACAATATTGATGAGGTGGAGGCAGCAACAGGCTTAAAAAGGGTCGTCCACGCCAATACACGCGGTAATAGAGTTCTTGATCAGATTTTTACAAACATAAACTCTGATGTTGTAGCAGGAGTTACTGAACCGATAGGGAGACCGGATCATGCTGTGGTTACTTGGTGTCCAAACGATCGGAAAAGGCCTACTATGACAAGGAAAAGGATTCGCAATTTCTGTAATCGAAACAAACGCTCTTTTGAAGTCGCTGTTTCGTTGGTAAATTGGAACTTAATTCACCGATTTGACAATTTGAATTTTGCGATGATGGTTTTTCACAACGTTTTATGATTCCTATTTGATTGCTTTTTTCACTTGGACAACTGGTCGGTTCCGCAGTAATGAACCCCCATGGATGGATACTAGACTTAAGATATAGAACGTACAATGAGGTCATTTTGACTCATTTGGGAATTCAAATGTCTACAGAACAACAAATCCTCATTTTTTTCATATGAAACTCACTGACATTTCATGATATGCTCTCAATTATAAATGATAAAATTTTAAGCTCCCAATATCATCTGTGAAAGGAATTCCAGAAAGTTTACTTACTTTGGACAATGAGGTCATTTTGACTCAAGCTGACATTTTCTAATTTTACATTCAAAATTTCATCGAAAATCAGCTGATGCCCATCCTAGACTGAAAAAATAAGATATCTATGCATTATTCTATGTCCCTAAGCACTGATTGAATGACTGGCGCTGATTGGATGACAGTCAACCTTGGAGGCACGATCCACCTGCCAGTTTTCGAATATCTGTAGATTAGATGTGTGCGTTCTTCGGAAATTTAGCCTCAACACGACACGAACACTAACACGAACTTCATCGTCAGCTTCTAACACGAAAAGCACGAACTTTTTACATTATTATAGGTAAGAATGATACAAGAACAAACTTTCTATTACAAGTTACAAGTAAATTTCTAGATTTGCATACTGGTATAGCTATATTGTCTTGTGTGATGGATATAAACAGACTGACGCTCAGAAGTGTATTTTGTCAGCAAGGAAGAAGTATGTTTTTACAGGTTAGTGGCATGGTCATTGTCTACGTATCACTGACGTTTGTGTCGTTTCAACGCTTCAACGGATTTCAACGCTTCAAGACAATTTTGCGAGTTTTACGCTTCGATGATAAATCTACCCGGAACCCAAGCTACAGAAATGATAAGTTCGCCTCTGTGAGGGAAGTGTTTACTCTCTTTCAAGTTGCCATAGCGCGCCTTTATTGGCCTCATAAATGCATAACGGTTGACGAGCAACTCTTCCCATCAAGAAACAGATGCCCATTCTTGCAATATATGCCGCAGAAACCTTCAAAATTTGGAATAAAATTCTGGATTGCTGCCGATTCCTCCACACATTTCGTACTTTCTGTGAATCCATATCTCGGAAAAGAGAATGAGGTGAGGGAAGGCTCTCTTGGTGAGTCGGTGGTTCTCAAACTAACCGAAGATTACAGAAATAGGGGATGCACGGTGGTTACAGACAACTTTTTTACATCTCTCAAACTGGCTCGCACTTTGCGTGCTAGAGGTATGACGCTTTTGGGGATTATCAGATCGCATCGAACGGAAATTCCAAAAGAACTAACTCAAGGTGATCGTCCTCTCTATTCGTCCTTGTTTGCTTTACATGAAAACAAGGATGCCGTGTTGATGAGTTACGTTGCTAGAAGGAAGAAAGTGGTTGTTCTCTTGTCTTCGAACAATTTTCGTGATACAGTCGACCAATCACCGAAAAGAAAGCCTCACATCATCTTGGACTATAACAAATTCAAAGGAGGCGTGGACACGGTAGGTCAAATGTTGCGTCACTTCACGACCAAAATGGCGTCGAGACGGTGGCCTCTTGGAGTGTTTTGCAATATCTTGGACATTGCCGCTTTAAATGCTTTCATTTTATGGCGTGATATCACCTCTGAACCCAAAACGCGAGTCCAATTCATTTACGAATTGTGCAAAAAGTTGATCTCAAGGCACCAACAAGAACGCGCTAAAGCTTCCTCTTTACACCCTGCAGTTCGCCATGCGTTGTGTGCGGTAGATCGTGACAACTTTCAACGGCGAGATTCGTGCAAAAGAGCAAACTGCCAAATGTGTGATTCCTCAAATCGAAACAGAACATCGAGCAAGTGTGACATTTGCCAAAAATGGGTTTGTGGAAAGCACGTCTCTCGCGCGATTCATCTCTCTGCTCAAATTGTGTTTCTGATTGACAAGTTTTCGTAAATACTACATGAAGAAAATATGTATGATCCCGTATTCTAAAACCAGAGTATAATGAAATGTTTTTATAATTATAATAACATTCTTGGAACAATCGATTTTTTATTTTGCAAAAGGGAAATTTATTCCATCATTATTTTAGATGTACTGATATTCTATACCAAATGTACATGTACAATGTACATGTAGGCCTTTTTTTCAAGTGATGAATCTTCAAACTACATGCACAGAAAGTAATTGAGAATTTCTTGAATACAGCATGATTCAGAAAAATTCCTGGTCTAATTAAATTAAAATAATCGAATTTTAATGCTGGAAAAAATAATGAGTCAAAATGACCTCATTGTACAAAGTCGGCTTAAAAACATTTTGTACGTCCTAGGGTTAACAAAAGAAATCCTGCATACAGCAAAAAACATCTCACTAAGTTTTATCACTTACGCAACTTGGTCATTCAAAGAACATCCTACCTCAAAAGGTCTTACCTTTCACGACAAACTTCATCTGGTGATTCAAGAGAATCTTGGAAACGGATCCGAAAGATTTCTAGATTTGGAAAATCTACCTGTGTCCCGTTGACATATCAGCTGACGTTTTAAACTTATTTTTTTCATCGTCTTTCGCCAGCAAAAACTTGTCTTCAAATACTAGGGAATGTGTTGACTATGATTCCTTGCCTGATTTTCATGTGTCGGTAATGGATTATCAAGTTGATTTACATCTTTCGCGATTAAGGAAAGATAATGGTGGACCTAGTGGATTACCGTATTGGATATTTAGAGATAACTCTGCTATACTCCCCGGGTGTGATATCTCATTTATTAAACAGATCTTTAAATGCGGGTACTGTTCCATCTCTGCTGAAATTCGCTGAAGTGGTTCTTATTCCCAAATGCAAAAAGCCTATGATTCCATCAGAATTTCGTCCAATATCTATTCTACCTGTTATGTCGAAGGTGCTGGAGAGGATCATCTTAAATAAATGGATTCTGCCCTATATTGTTTCAAAGTTAGATCCAAATCAATTTGCTTATATACCTGGTCATGGTAAAGGGACAGTTACTGCAACCACCATAATTTATCACAACATCTTCAAATTCTTGGATGACAAGTCAGGAGCTGTGCGCGTTTTAGCCATCAATTATTCAAAGGCATTTGACCGGGTATACCTGTTCAAGGAATTGCCATTATCAGAAACTATCTTAATGGTCGTCGACAACGTGTGAGAGTGTCAGACTCTGATGTCTCCAACTGGACTGTGGCATCAAGTGGTGTGCCTCAGGGCAGTGTAATTGCATCTATTCTTTTTGCAGCCGTGATTGATTCTATAAAACCAAAATCTGATATTTCTAAATACTTTAAATATGCGGATGATGTTACTATTTTACATTTCTTGCGTCAAAACTATGATGACAACTTACAGAATGAGTTTTCGCATGTTGAAAGGTGGTCGAATGATATTGGCTTATCGATCAATTACAGTAAATGTGCTGTTATGAATTGTATAACTAAAAAGATTTTACTTTCATCAATTTCTTGCTGCGGAAATACGCAATCTATTTCTACTGTAGCATCTATGAAGTTGTTGGGTATTACTTTCTCTGAAGACTTATGTTGGAAATTGCATATTTCAATAATTTTTGAATGCTACGTTTCTTTTATTCGTTCAATCCTTATGCGGAATACCATCACTTATGGTTTTCCCACCTTGTGCAACTTCCCTAAATATTTGTTTGAAGAACGTTTACGGGTCGAGAAACTAGTAGCAAGATTTTTTCGTAATCATGATTTCTCTGATTTGACATTTGTTACCGAGACCTTGTATAGACGGATGTTTGCTACAATTGTTAGTGATAGTAACCATTCTTTGAATATCATGTTTGATGAGAGAAAACTCACTCTGCGAAATCCTCTGTGTATTACAGCACCGCGAGCCAAACATATTCGATTTAGCAACTCATTTATCCGCTTCGGAAGGTAGGGTTGTACAACTCCTTTTTATGATGCACTTGTACCTCGCTGTATTTTTCTTATTTGTCTGTTTTAAACATACCTCTGTGATGCGTTCACCACACATTGTGAACCATCAATAAAGTCTTGTCTTATCATGATTCAGAGGACAATCGTCACCGACGAGGCCATCATCCACATGAACGGAGCCACGTGAACGGGTGGAACTTCAGTATCTATGAGCAAAGAGAAACCTAGTTTTACCCCTCAATTCGCCGAAAGTATTCGTCTAGCTCTGGAGTGGTGTGCGGTGTATCCTAAAAGTGCATCTGAGGTCCGTTTTTTATACGACAACCACGGCTTTGCGACCGACAGCGATGGAAGAACAGACGTGTCGATCGATGATCGGTCAATTCTAAGCGTAATAAAGATTTAAAAAAATAGCTAAATTTTTCCCACAGGGTTGACGAAATATATTTCTGCAATCTGCAGTGGTGAATTAGATGTATTAGCATCTTCAGTCTGAATCATCGCTTATCCTCTGATCAAACACAAACTTGTAAGGGAATAAAGAGATTTTCAGTTAAGTGTCACATGTCATTATTCGGTGATTGAATTCGAAATGTGGTTCAAAATTCATCATATTCGTTGTTGCATTTTTAGAGAAGATATTCTGAAAAGGATAATAGAAATAACAATAAACAGATTACTACTTTGATATTTACAATCATCGTAAGGCAGTGTTGTAATTTTTGGTATCTAAACCAAAGCTAAGTCGTGTCATCAGGAAGAGCAGATGAACTGAAGCTTTGGTAAAAGGTATAATATACGCTTATAATCAAACAATGTAGCGATTACCGTGACATTGCTTGTAATCGACAATTCCACTTTGTTAAAGCAGCGATTACCAAATTTATAGCGATAAAAACGAACACCAGATTCTTTATCGAAAAATCCATTCCAGTAAGAATATATCGTGAGATGATGCTGATAGAGATACTCTAGTTCATTGGGAACTCCATGAAATACATGTCCAGGTGAAGGTGATGAGGTGTCAATTGAAATCTGGAAACAGATAAAGAGATAAATGCGACGATATACAGCAAACTCAATTTGCTTCCACCCTTATCTCAATCTACGTATGTGCTGACGTATGCAAATTTCAATTACAGTGCTTGAATGACGATGAATCCAAATGTGGATAAAATTGTAATTAGTCTGTGCAAGCATGTATATGCAAGATTGTAGCGCACATATAGCTTTTTTTAGTGGAAAATGTATCGGCCACCTTAAACACTTTTGTTGTTTTTTTTATAGACGGCATTATCGTTAGACAAAAGTGCGGTCATTCATCACTCTGTAGTATGATACAACTTGTCAAATCTGATATTGAAGTGTCTCTCAACATTATTCGCTAAAAATGCTCATATAGACTGCGGATTTTCTGTTTTCACCAACATGAGACTTAATTATAAAAGTTTGTCGATTGTCATAGTTCGTCTATCGAATGATTAATTCAGTGCTTACAAAACTACGTATTTTCAGTCCCTGCCTCTTATAGCACATTGTTGTACTTCCGTTCATATGACCAGAAAATTATTAAAAGGTATTCGAGAATCAACTCGTTGCACAAAAAATTGTCCTCGGTACTCAATCTGATTGACGTTTGCAAAGCAGTGAATGCAAGCGAAGTCCATATAAGTATAAGCACACGCAGAATGCAAAATCTCATGTATGTTATAATATTACGAGCTGTATATACTATATACATATAATATGCATATATGTACATGTATATATGTATATAGCATATGTATATGTATATACGTATAATACTGTATATAATATATACTGTAATATATACTGTATATAATATCAGTGCCTTGAATCTGGCTTTTTATCAGTGCGGAATTTTTTTGCGTTTCTTAAAAATAAATATAAAGAAGTGATATAAATCAGTGATTCAGAGCAGTCGAAATTAACAGTGTTTCGTAAAACCAAATATTAATCAGTGATTTATGTCAGTCCCACACTGCTTAAAATCGGAATTTTAGTATTGTAGGAAGATTGTAGGGCGATAAAAATCATTTTGTAGAATCGATTTATTAATAATTATAAAATAGAAACAACTGCTTGTTGATGGCAATTTCAGCTGCCATGAAAGCGAAAATCCTCGACGTAGCATCGTTTTCAATCTGCATGACAGCTCCAGTCCTTCATTGCTATGCAATGTTGATGTCTATGGTTATAATCAAATTTTTCTATACAGTTAGAGTTTAACTATCTTTGTGCAAGTGAAGATAAGTGCAATCAGATTTTCTTAAAACTTTGATAACCATTATGTTTGATAACAGTATTCGATAACGAAATCATCTAAGGAGGAAAGAGATTATTTTAGATTCATTTCATCTCATTGCAACTGGACAGGACTTACTTGTATTGTATCAGCTACTGTGAGATTGGCCAAATTTGTACAACTGATTGAGACAAAAATATCATGCTCGTGCAGTTTATGCTGAATATGCAAATCCAATTCTGAAAGTTATAATTCAAAGATGAAATCGGTATAATTGACTAAAAATCGAAGGGCTTTAACACCGTGAGGCAAGGTTTGCAGCCACAGTCTTGCAATCAACAATAAAAATAATAAAAAGTCATTTTTGACAAGAAAGTTCATTCTGAAATCATTCTCTCTCTTTGTCATTTACTATCAATAAATGAATTGATGTCCTAATAAATGTCAATTGAAAAACTTCATTTTGATTAATTTAGTCTTTTAAAGATTTCTAAATGTTCATTAATTTATAAAAATTAATAAACAAATTATTAATCAAGTTTCCTGCACAATCCACCCTGTCTTTTAAACTTGCTGCGTTCGATGAGTACAATTGTCATAATTTAGTCTGATGACGAAATTCGCCATGCATATCTATATGATGATGCGTGATCTTTCATTTTGCGTCCTTATCTATTTATTTAGTGAATACCCTGCAAGACAGAAAGTCGTTACAGTGGATGGTCATATATACGGGAAGTTCTGCTTGCTCATGTTTGTCAAACATCAACCGCAAATATGGTCTCCCAAATTTCAAACCGGATACGCATAATGCTAAGTTCTTGTTCATGATCCTGCAAGGAGACTTTTTTCATCATCAGCCTTCTGGTCTGATCAACAGAATGAACAATCCTGCACACAATATAATCAGCATTATTTCGAATTCGACCTTCGAACTACCCTGTATATTTGAGAATTACACGAGCTAGGAACGCATTGCAGAAGAGCGAGTAGTGAGCAGTCTACAGGCTTGTTTATGGGACGGACCCATTCCATAAAGCGATTTCTCTATCTCATTTCAAATACAGCAGCTGTTTGCAAAACCAAATAATATCTCTTGAAAGGTTTTTATCTTCAATAAATAACAATGTTTTAAATCTAATAATGTTTCAATTCTATCTATTATACAGACGTGCTCGGTAGCTAATACTTTGTTAGTCTGCAATTAATTTTACTTTGTCATTGCTCCTCTGTCATTTTTAATTTCTGCAGTCCGCTGGTGCACTAATCGAAAATCAAATTGATTAGCTGTCCAAATCTACGGATCACCAACCTCTACTATTAATCAATTATGCAATAAAATCATCATTATCAGATAATGATAATGCAGTCATCATGTACATCCTTACGATCCATTCCTGTTGTCTCCAGATTAACATCTTACGATTTTAGTTAGCGATTATGTCATTTATTGATGTGAAAATTCAATACATTATCAAGCAATTATTGACGAAATGAACACTGTCTTGTGTTCCGCACAGAGACTGAGTCATATGTGCTTAGGTTTGAATAGCGGAAGGACCCAAATTCAAGTGATCTTTCATTTATTCAATTTTTTTCAAAATGATACTGTCGAACGTTTACGGTTAGCGTCCACTAGCCATATTCACGACAAATTGACACAGATGGTTTGTAAAGACGCTTGGAATCAGATGTACCTCAGCAATTAACGCAGCCAACCAATCAGACACTAGATGAATACTTCCACACAACGATCTCGACAGCATGAAAGCTGAACAATGGACAAACGTGGCAAAGGCAACCAACAATAGACAACAAGATGACTGACAACGCTCCACAAAGAAGTACGTGGCCGGAACAAAATATAAAATGCATAGAAAAAGGGCTGTACTAAGTACCTAAGATATGTATGTGAAACAAAGTGAAAAAGAAATTCAAACAAAATAAATAAATAAACAAAAGGTGAAAAATATACAGAAAATGAAATAAATTTTAAAAAAATACATAAACACAGTTTATAAACCGTTTTTGTCGATTTGTCGTGAACATGGCTAGTGGACGCTAGCCGAAAACGTTCGACAGCATAATTTTGAAAAAATATAAATAAATGAAAGATCAATTGAATCTGATTCCTTCCGCTATTCAAACCTATGTGTCTTGTGTATTCCAATAAATCTCTCGTTGATTTAGAGGTCGAACACGAATCGTCCGTGTTTGCATAAATTGTTTTTATTTGTTTTTTTCTAGTTTTTTGTCACATGGTTGAGGACAGAGAGTGCTATTTTTTTTACTGTGAATGCTGCGAAACACTTCCAGTACAAAGAAACTCTTAGAAAGAGCTTACCGTGTCGCGGGGAAAATTCAACAGTTTTCACAAAACAGTCTCCAATGGAAATGCAATAACAATCATCATGATGAACATTGCATTCCTGAAATAAAAAAATGCCTGCTGCATTCATAGAAAGAAGAGCATTCAACGAGGCGACAACAATAGTGCAAGTTCGAATCCTATGGCTAGGACTTGATTCATTGCCAAATTGTAGAAAAAAGAAATATTTCGCATCATTTATCCTGCAGGAAATATATAAATCAAATCAGAGGAAGTCAACAGACGTTGAAGATTATTTGGAAAAGGTAGAACATACATCGCAATGCCAATCTGAAAGATATGATTGACAACTTCCTTTAGATTCTCGATGATTTATGGCAAGGCGAAACATTAGATTAATCAACTTAAATTTTCATGAATTTTACAAGATAATTCCAGAAAATGTCTGCGGCTATTTCTAAATAATTCAAAATTTGACGAAAAGCTTAAAACGAAAAAATTTGACGACAAACACAGTAATTAGATAGAGGCATCATTTATCGAACTAAGACATGTTCATTCTCTATATACCGTACATTAGGCTTAGCAACAGATTGAAAAATTCAATTTAGCTTGTCTTTTCAGGTTAGCTTTTTATCACTATACTTGCGTATGTACAGATGCAATATATGATAGCTGTTTCCGAACTAAGACTAGATAGATAGAGAAATATGCTGGCTCACTTCAAAAGTAGATTCAATGAATGATGACTTCGTTAACACAACATGTATATTTTCTCAATGCGGCAACTTACTTCAATACTTTCATATCTTGGAATGGCCAATATACCTTCACCGATAACCTCGTTGCCAGTGTAGTTGTCAAATATGGTCCATTTAACAGTCGTTACACCGCTATGTTCATCATAAACGGAGATGTGAAAACTGAAAATGTAAATAAGTTTGTGTTAGATTGAAAAAGCAAGAAATCACTCCCAACAATCGACTTTTTTTGCAAGAATAATAAGTGCTGCAGCATCCGACATCTCGTCATTCAACGGCTTGATCATGGACTAAGTCAAGGTAAACAGATTTGTATTCAAAAATGTTGCTTAGAGAGGCTATTGCCATGAGGGTGACACGTGGATTCAAGACGCATGTTTTCCATTTTACTTTTCATGATTAAAAATATTTGGTTCATAGTACTATGTTCACTATGCTAGTCAATTCCTAGATCACCATTACACCGTGTCTTCAGTATGTCTATGTGTATGTGTATTGCCGTAATTTTCTCGAATATATCCAACAGGTTAAATGGTTTTGCATTTTAAGTGCAGGTTGTATGAATAAATAATCTGGTTTGTGATTTAACTGCTTCGATATTTTAGTGATGAAATACGGACATTTAAGTGCATGAAATGCAGTCATAGATACAGAGCACATAGATATACAATTTAAGCTTATGTTGAGTGACAAAGTGTTATTGACAATTTTGTTCTTATTAATTGTTTTACATCGATCTCCGATGAGCATTGGTTGAGTTATTATCGATTCTACAATTTTGTATCATTGTACTTACATGTGCTTTTCTTTGATGCTATCGGACAAGAAGAGGAACTGTTCGCGCAGACTTGTAGTAACCATAAGGCTTATATTATTCTGCGAAAATCTCATTTAAGAGCTTAACGATTGGCATTTAAAAAACGTTCGTACGCTACGATGAGATCGTTCGTACGTCATATGGTGAATTTAATCATTTCAATACTATCCCTAAATATAATAATAGCATCACAAAAAAGCATTGATCGCATTCTCAAAAAGCATGCGAATAGATATGCATTACTTTAGCATTATTCCACATCATGGTAACTTACAAGTAGTGTACATCAGCAGTAACTACAGGAACATTCCAAGTAGGCCTATTTCTCAATATCACGCATCTGCATCACATCATTTAGCAAACGTTCTCATGCATGGGGAACACCCCAGCACCATTCATTCGATTCTTTGAGAATCTCTGAACACGTTGCGGACGAAATACACAGAGCATCGAAAATCCAATTTCGAATTTTTAATTTTGAGGAAGCTCATCCACAAACATCCTCAGCCGGCCTCAGCTTTCAATTCACTCACTGGACCGTCACACAACAACGTCTGCTCCATGGATATGCTTGCATCATCACGACAATCGAATTTTATTACCTCTTCATTGCAAACTTATGAATAGATGTTGATACATACTATTTAGGAACGATGGAAATGCTCCATGCAATTCATCATGGAAGGCAACAACTTGACTTTCCGTTTGTCCAGTGATGTAATTGGCAGATTGTTAGTTGCCCGGTGTTCAGCTTTCATCTAGGAGCTTTTAGATTTACACTGACTTGATGTACAACTGATTTTTTTCTTTTTGAACTTCTTTTCTTGTCGAATGCTTAAACATTTTTAGACATGGTCCATTACCTTAGGCTAGGCCTACTCTTCAAACTTCTATTATTCCGTTGCATGCGAGCTTATTTTCTGTTCAGGATTGCTTCGTTTCATTCAAAATCATTTTCCATGCTGGGATAAACTTATAAAGCGGTGAAAGGATGGTCAGGACGCGGCCTCACGTGAGACACTTAGTTGTGTATCTCGCAATGTAAATTTGAGGTGGTCCGTCTTGCTATCTATCCAATAAGGCCACATAGCCAGTCGAATCGGCGTCCAAACGTCAGACGCAGACATCTATATATGTCAGTCATAGCACGCACAAATGTCTTCAAACTAAAATGGCACATGGAGCAAAAGTTCGACCATATTGTAGTGTTGCCGCAAGTTGTTTCCGAATAGGTCTATAATCGTTCGTACGTTACACAATTCTGCTATGTCATTATGCAAAGAAATATGTGCGAATGACCTAGGATGTCGTAGTATTTGTTACTAAGGAAATAAACTAAGATATCCCCAATTTTGAAGAAAAGTGGTCAATTAATCTATTCACAATTCGAAAAAATGATAATTTTTGCGTTCGTACGTTACATTTTGGAAATTATTTTTCATATGACCTTGTTTAGAAAGTAAATTTTAACAGTTGATTTGAACTACTACCATAGCAGCGAGTGATGCATAATATAATCTTAAACACAATAACTTGATGAAAAGTTGGATATTTGATACATTCCAAATTATATATCTTTCATGTTAATTTTACGACTTTTCTGACCTTTTCGAGGATCATCATAAAATTTAAAAATAGAATGGTTTCTGATCAAAATGCACAATATTCGACCCCAGAAATGAGAAGTTCAGATAATTTTTATGTAGAGAACGTTAAAAGAAATGCTCTAGTGATTTATTTGATTTTTCGATTACATGTCCCACTTCACGTGGAATTGCACAGCTGCGGATTGAGAAACACTCCAAAATCATTCGATAAGGTGGGCATTTCAATCAACCTAAAATCAGCGATGAAAGGTAGGTTGGACGAAAACGAATAGGAAAAGTTCAAGCAAAACTTTGGAAATTAGATGTGATAGCCGCATTAAGACTTCTGTTGCCTTAGAAGTGATCATCGATTCATAAATTCAGTAAGCAATCAAGTGAATTTTTCTAAACTCAACTGTAGTCAGCTGTAGTTATTTGCTTCTGACGCCAGCGATTGCAACAAGACAACAGAAAACTAGTGCGATGGTCCCTGGTGCAATGTGTTAATAGCTGTTGTGAATATTTGAATGCCCACGGCCTTCGAAGTGACAGTTTTATCATAGAAATCATCAGAAGGTGATTAAAGGAAGTAGAGAAAGATAGAGATCAGATCCAGTTTCCCCTCAGCACTTATTTTCCTTGTTCCTATGTGCAGCGCCTCTTCATGCTCACTAGTCGCAGTGGTAATTGTATTTGACCGTAGAAGTTAGATTTTATCATGGGATTTTATCCGTCCGTTGTGACTGAATAGAAGTGAACCGAGTTAGAAGATAACAGAACCATCCTAAGTCAAAATGATATCAAACCATGCTCTATGACATCACACGATGGTAGTGAACATCCTAACCAAATAGGCCACGATTTTTATCAGATTATCTACATGCTGAATGAAATTATGAAATTATAGTGCACAACTCCAAAGAAAAGGTGAGAACTGCCGATAGGTCCATTTCCAAACGAGTATGGTATTTTGCATTTATGTCGAATCTTTGTTTGTGTGGTTTGATCAAGTGCGTTGTATGAACGTAATTAGATTCATATATAATACCATAATTGTAATAGAATAATTATTTTTGTGTTCATAGCATTCATTTGATCAAACCACAGATTAAAATCATTTGAAATATAAGCATATTATGAGCGCTTGATATTAGACCAATCTGCAGTTCGCGCATATCGGAACATTTTCTTTGTCCCCTAGAGCGCTGATATATGGAAATTCCATTGTATCTCAGCAGACGATTGGAAAATTTGAATGAACTATAGAACAATCTAGAGACATCAGAAAAATAATAAAAAGAAGCGATTTGCTATTAAGAAATGTCGCAATCGACTGATGTTGATGAGCTTGAAGTCATGTCAATGCGTATTTTGTTAGAAATCAAAGACGGAAGTGCACAGTGCAATTTTTTCATCATAGACTGGTTCACCAAATTATGTTGTCAGTAAATTCTCGAGACTAGAATTTCGAAACTATTTGCTGATACATCTAAAACAGCTTCCACCTTTCGTACATTTTAAAGTTTTGTTGAGCAGTCATAAAACAAAGCGACTACGCAAGACGATGGTTTTCATCAATACCACTGAGAATATGGCGAGAAGCTTCTGAGAGCGAGTAATTGATATTGAGATCAATCGTGAGCACTATAATATAATTGCTGTACGCTGTTTTTGCCATTTATGTTTGCAAATGATATATAAAACTCCAGAATTCATTTCTTATTTTATATGAAAGAACCGATGGTTTGAAAGTAATTTGCTGTTCCTGTGCTTACTGACTATGTATCTGCAAGCGATGGAATTGGAGGGAATAAATACTGTACTGTAGCGTAACAACATATTGTGCAAAGTCAGTGTGAAACAATTAAATATTTCACAATTCCTCATCCCTTGGAAAGCATGACAGAAGATTTGGCATGTTAATAAACGCAGATACAGCCCTCTTGGTCATTATTTTAATAAGATATACACCAAAAGATGAATTTCACATAAATAAATTAAATGAATTAAATAAATTTAAATAGGAAAACATTATAATTTCATTAATCGCAGTCATTTCTGATTAAAATCAAATGAACATATACTGGAGAGTCCCACAAGGCAAAGTCGATGTTTGTATCGCGAGGCCTTTCACATACATCGAGCGAGCAACTTCGGTCGACTGAAGTCAACTGAGTTGTAATATAAACACTGGAAGAAAATAACCGACAATACTTACTTCATCTCACTTAATATCTCCGAGTAATGTACAAAAAGACCCAATCTGTTGTGACGTTTCAAGCTAAATTTCTCAATTAGAGGTGGTGAGGTATCAACATGAAATAGAATACTTTCATTCTTTGTATTGTTAAGGATATCTTTGGCAAGCACCCAAACGCGTCCGGACATACCATCCTCCAATTGTATATTCATAGTCTAAAATTAAATTGCAAAGTGCAAATGCATTAATTGAATTCAAGAAATTTGTGAACAGTCACATTATGGAGGGAAGATTGAGAAGTGAACTCAGAATAGGAAGGAAAATGCACGAATGGAAGAAGAGAAGAAAAATCGTCTGCTGTGTAAATCCAAAGAATATTGCGAAAATGGTGAAGCAAACATGTTTGACGAAGTCCGATACAAGAGTCAAGCTGAAAGTGTGCACATGTCATTTATGTACATTTCGGGCTAAATCTTCTTTTTCTCTTTCTTTCTGCTTAAAATTGTTTACGAACCAACTTCCCTTAATATGGTTCCTGCTCTCCTGCCATCGATCATTACACGTGTATCCGCTCTTCTTGGACTTTCAGTCTTTGATCCTGTCACCATCAGTGTGACCACAATATTCTTATTCAATTTAACTTTTGTCGCATAAGCTTGACAGCAAATTTTTCAATTCCTTCAACCATCTTGAATTCGATGCTCACTTCTTTTACCGAACCTCCATATTTTACATCACCGACTTCATATATTTGAAGCTCGTTCTATGTACGGGGCACATTAATCTCTCTTTAAGAAACTTTATTTCGCAACAAACTACTCTCATTGTTTTGCCTTCTGTCTATGACTGTAATACACTGCCTGTAGACAAGACGCCTCATGTACTTAAGTGAGTGTGTTTTGATTTCTAAGCAGCAAAGATCAATTGTCATTAATCAAAATCATCAATGATCTTGTGGGCTTAATGATAACAGTTATTCTTGAATTACGATCAACAGATGCCGTTTGTTTGTGAGACAATTATAAAACTGTAAAATATCATTCATGATGATCAATCAACACCGACGATTTCAGATAATTTAATGAAACATAAGAGTAAAGGTGACGATGATGATCACTTAATATTTTTGGTACTAGATAGGATAAGCAAGAAACGTATATTTCAATAATTGAAAAACGAGATGATACACAGTTAAAGGTTACACAGAATGAATTACGTCGTAAGTAAAGGAGCTACATATAATCGATGCAAGTGATTCGATGAACTCATCATGCAAGGAATGAAGGAGTCATGTCGCCGTCGGCGCTTAGTGCGAACACAAGACATGGCGAGTTTCGTTGAATGTCAATCCGTACGTGGATATAGACTATGAAGAATATGTGAAGGGCCCGTCATTTTGTGAAATGCATTGAGACCTTGGCTGTATCGCCTTATCCTAACCGGTGTGAACTTATTGCATTGTCAGTCGTGTCTGCAAACTATTCGGTGGCACCTCCATCGTCTCTTTTCGAGCCTTTCCGTGTTCGATTGGTTCATTGCTATACATACAATGGTGCACAGCACTCGATTACAACGAGAAAGATGGTATTATATGACAATCAACTGCTTCTCCGTTATGTGGCGTCGCAACTTCCTAAGTATGCAAATTCTTTGGCATGCTATCTGACTGATGTAATCCACTTGCGAGTCCCAGAGAAAGTCGGCATTGTAGATCACGCCCAGAATTTTTAAATTAGTTGCAAAATCAATATTTGAGGGGACAGAGAGCGTCACGTTGCACTTTTTAAAGAATATGCATTTTGTTTTCGATTCATTTGATTGAGTCCATTCGATCATACAAAGCACTACATAGCATACAAAGCCTTGGGGTACTTCGGAAGTCACTTCTTTAGGTGTGACAATATTTCTTTTTTGATTCTTGCAAGTTGATTTCTGTTGTCCAGGTAATTCTCACACCGTTCCACAAAAGAAGATGGCCAATTTGCTTTTTGAAACGATTTGAGCAGTTCAATATGATTCACACTATCGAATTCTACATGAATTATACTAAAATATTTCTCCAAATTTGTAATTGTATTCATGAGTAAATACCGGTCATTTTGCCAATGAATGAAAGTTGAATCTGCTCCATAAATCAAGGACGATTGAATTTATTACATTCACATTTAAAATTGCAAATCCTATAGTTAATGCTTCTGTTCTTGATTATAACTTACAACGTCAAGTTTTTCGACTCACTCTCTTTAAGAAATGTATTATTAGTTAAACGGTTGGTTATGAGTTCAGGAGCTTATATTTCGTGTCATGTATTCGTTTAATTGCATTTCCAGTCTTTGGTGTAACCACAAAGAAGGAATAATTGAAGAGTAGTGAAAATGAGCACAAAAACATAATTATATAAATAAGCCGTGTAAAAATTTTACAGAAAACTTCAAAGCATGTCAAGAGCATACCTCAGACTCGTCTTCTAGTTTCTGTAATACTCTCCATGAGTTAGATGGCAATGTCAAAGTCTTGCCACCTTCAAAATCTGACGCAACTTGGGTGGTGTATTGCACTATGCCATTGATGTTCCTTACTGACTCAAGTGTTCGTCTGTTATGTCCTAAAAAATAAATGGAAAATTGATATTAAACTAATGCAAATGCATAAGATTTTATCTTAATCTGCACTTACATGTAATTTCAAGCATCATGAATAGCCGATGAAAAACACAGATGGACATGCAGGTAACTGAAAACTGCTCCAATGAGCAAGATCGTTTTGGAGCAAAGTTTGACACATCAATGTTTGCAATCCCGGAACCACTTTTAGATCGTGGAAAATGAACTCAAATTCTGGCATAAATCCCGAGACAAAACCAAATTCCCAAAATTCCTCAATACGGTACATTTGTGAACAATTAGACAAATTTTATACATTATCCTAGCCTCTACCGGCAACCAGTAAAGATCTAGGAGGAGATCTTTTACATGAAGCTCGTGGAGACTGCAATTGAGGATTCATCTGGTCGCTCTATTCTGCAAAATCTGCAATTTTTTTAGTTGGTACTGTGGTCCATTTGAAAGAAGTAAATTTCAGTAGTCCAATGTTGACGTCATGATGGAATGTATCACCGATTTCAATGTGTAAAGTTCCAAAGAGCATGCTATTGGCTCTGGTTTTCGCAGGTTATAATTGATCTTCTTGCAAATGCTAGAAACTTGTGTATCGACTTTCATTGTGTGATTCATTTGGAATCCAAAATTCCTTACAGATTCAGAAGGCATAATGACTGAATCATCAACTTTTACAAAGTTAATTTTCGATTTCTCAAGTTGTACTATAGATCCAACAATCATGGCTTAACAATAAAGGCCAACAATCTTGCCAGCTCGCGAAAGCTCGGACTTAAAAATATTTTTTGTAAGTGGGCTGTACATACTTTTAGCACCTAATCTTTTCTTGGGGGAGATGACACAAATGGAAGTGAGATTCACTATGAAATTAAATAACCTCCCGTCAGCTGCCATCAATTAAGACAATGGCAGATGGCAATACGAATGACCAGGGGTGGATTATTTTGATGATATTTTCAAAAAAGCAAGCATTTGGTGAAATGCTTGTTTTGCAGCTATTCTCCTTTCCAAGTAATATATTTTTCATATTATATCTCATCTATAAAGGCAATAAGGCATTCATGTCATACTCATTGATTTCAGTTCAGCATATGAGCGTGTGTGCTCACATATGTGTGTAAAGAAGCTATGAAAGCTTTTTAATGACCATTAAAACTATAGATGAACCAAAATGGTTTCGGAAGACACTCTGAAATCTATAAAGCCTTTAAAAATAATTCACTGAATCGGACTAATAATTTTCTGCTGTACAACAAAAGTTTAGTTGCAAGTGATAATGAATCTCGAGAAATCAGGATCCCGAGATCTGCGGATACAAACACCATACACATCGAATAACAAAGAATAGTAATGCATATGATAATCATGGAGCATTGTAAAAGTTTATAGCTGGAGCAAGTTTGAGATGCGCAATTAGCATATTGTTAAATAAAAGTCTGTGGATTTATTACATATTTTAACACTTTGCTAACATATCGTCTAAGTTAGAGCATATGTACCGATTAATATACACGTATGATGATTTCGATAATTTTGATTATTTTGCAAATGTGATTTTACGAAATGCAATTAATAATAATTGAAAAATAATGAAATTGCGATATTGTCTGTCATAGCTTTTTGTAACTTTTACAAATCACATATTCAAGCCGGGATTTCGATGTCGTAAAGATACAATCAACTATAGGCAAAATTCTCACTGCACAGGAATGCATGAAATTTAATTATTACAAGGGTTCTTTGAAACCTTGAGAACGTTGAGATAAGAATCTCGCCATTTGACTGGGTTCCAGTTTTAGCAAGTCAATGAGTAACTTCTCAGTATACACTGTACACGTAGCTATCCTCTAAAGAAGTTAGTTTTCTGAATGCTTTCACTTTGTGCTACATCCAAGATAATGTTGGATTGCGGCTTTGCAGGGTAGGGCTGCGAAAATGCGATGCGAATCACTCTGTTCAATACTGTGCTTACATTTTATCAAAGAATTTTAGTACTTTATGACATAAATGATGGTTGTCTTTTTTACATAGGCCTACAACTTGTTGATTGATTGTGTCGCTTCCAACTTATCGATTATGTTGAAATACAACTAGCCATCACAAGTAGATATTAATAAATTCTCTAGCATGAATCAAAGCAAAGTTCAATTACGTGCATGCTCACTACCAACTTTATCAGTTGGATATCAACCCTATCATTTTTCCTTGGATATCCGCACATCTCTTGCGTAGATGATCGCTATTCAGAAAGTTTGCGGTAACTGATGCATACATTCATTCAAAAATCTTAAGTTACGACCCTGCAAAAGTAAATTCAGGATATTGTCTTCTCAAGACGAATTTCTTAGAATTGAGATGCAATAACACTTATCATCTATTTCTTTTTCCTCTATGCTATTGCGCCTTCGATTAATTCGTCGGATATGTCAAGAGAGCGCGATTAAGGGGAAAGAAAAAGTGATCGGGAGATTCGAACAAAAGATGAAAAATTTGTTATAGTTGAGTCATAAAACATGAAATTGACTGTACAACAGCTCCTTATTTATGATTCTGCGGTGCACCTAGATACTAATGTTGATACATTGTTTAATTGACTTATATATTAAACATCTCACTGTGACATATGATGAACAGCTTGCATAAAGCCTGCGTTTCCTTTTATCGTTACTGAACTTGCAAGTTTCTGGCCATAATAAGCACAAAATGCAAATTTTGCACATTGTTTCATTGTAGCTTCTTCAACAATCGGATCTCATTACCCAGTAATTGAAAATATATTCCAGTGGCAAATATTTGATAGATAATAATAATAAAATAATAATAAGATGCTACATTTCGAAATGACAGACGCATAACGATTACAAATATTCAAGGGAGAAGATAAGAAGTCAATAAGAAGTATTGTCATTATGAGCCATTCGATGGATGAAGTTCTTTCCGTTGGTCGCATTGATGGTTGTTCTCCCAGTCGATGCAGCCTATGTCTGAGGTTCGTGCGGTGTGTTATTTCCGGTAGTAGAAGTCGATGAAGCACGTGTCCCCGGTGCCGTTTTTTTTGTTGAACAGTCTTTTCTCACTTCTCAGTTATTACACTTGCGTTCGTCATTTTGCAGTAGCCGTACCTCACTCTTCGCTTCAGGTGGTATTGCTCTATCCGTCTCCTTTCGTTCTTTAAGATATTCTCTAAGTGTATGCGAAGGAAAGTAGATCACATTTGAGGCTTAGAAACACATTTTCAGGAATAAAGGGAACAATTTCAACTGATCCCGGTAATCATTTACAAACGGTAATGAAATTAACTTTGACAAAAAGTGAAAGCTCCAATGCACAACTGATCACATGCTGTTTCACCTCCACGGCATTCTTGCATTTGTATTCTGAATATTTGTTATTTTATGATGATATTCCCATCATTAATGATCAAATATTAAAGCATGTATATTCATTGCATGGATTCGCACTTGATAGCTCTTTGTATACAGCAATAAATAAGTGCAACAGATTACCAAGGCAGGATGATGAAAAGCTACAAAAGGGAATTCAACAGTTTACACTAAAAGACGTTCGATGAGTTGGAGACAGTGAATTCTTCAGGAAGTGCGTTCCAGTCATTCAAAATTCGCAGAGAGAAAGAAGTACATTGCATTTGGATTACAGGTTGTGTGGTGATTAACAAATTGGAACACTTCCGTGAGGTCCATTACAAGTCGTCGACATTGGAGGGATGGTAGGTTTATAAATGGTTCAGTCAATCTTCATATGGAATGAAGGTTAAGCCATGAATGTCGCGAATCACGCCGTCGCACGTGCTCGGTCAGAGCAATGTCTTTGAATGATGACGGATTCCAAACCGGGACGGCATGTTCTAGGTTTGGACGAACTAGGATAGTATGGAGCTTCATAAGGACGTTAGGATCTCTTGATATGAATGTCCACAAGATGGCGGGAAGAGCGCTGTTGACCTTCTTGACACAAAGAAAGGTGTGCCGTGAAAATGTGAGAATCTTCGAAATGTGGATGCTAAGGTCTTTCACGTACTCAGATTGACCACTCAGATTTGTCACTTCATTGACCAGATTGTCAACGCAGTAAGATAAGCTTGCGGTAGCTGTGTAGATTCTCTCCCGGGTCAGTGCGTTTCATGTCAATGTACATTTTGAAACAATGTGTGCATGTGAAAACATTGTGATTCAGAATAGCGGTGAAGGCGTGTACAGGTAGACGCATTACTGACAATTTTCCAGGTAAAAGACCAATCTACCAATAAGTGCGATTTATTCGCGACGTGTCGAGGCATTACTTCGTCTTCAGGCAATATTTTACAATTATGCTGGTCAAGCCACAAAATTGGATTGTTTAAGCATATTACTTTACTGGAAGTCCAAAATGATTCAAAACGATGGCACATGCAGGAACTTACGAAGTGGGCAAAATGAAATTTTTAAGCTGGGACTTAAAAAAGTTAGCAGGCGCACGAAAAAACGCTCACAACGTCTCCGTAGAACTTGACATCGACTGTGTCTCTTTGCTGCATAGAAATAGATTGTTGTTTATCTGAAGTTGACTAGAATGGAAATTGACTCAGGGTCGCGGCACATCCGGGGGAACTAAGTTGGGGCATGAACCACCAATGAAAAGCTTAGAATCGCACATGTGACTGATTCTAACCCAATCATACAGCCGTTGACAAGCGAATCTAAGTCAAAATGCGTGCGATTTTTGTGCCACTATTGTGTATTGCATGAAGCTTTACTTCAATTCTAGAGGTTTTATTGTTATCAATTTCTATGCTTTGCTGTGTGATCCGGTTGATAACAGTCACTGAAACTTCGAACAATTTGGCGTGTTGAATGTTGAACTGGCTGTTCATTGTTCGATCGCTATGATATTATGTCAGCAGATTGTGCCATTTCATTAGCGCTACATGTTCCAATGCTTCCTTTCTAGTGAATTCAATGTCAGGTGAATTGACAATATTGACAGTCGCGTTATCGATCTACACACACTGGCAATATGCACGACAATCAAGACATAAAGTCTATAAAAAGAGTGACTGCACAGCTACAAATGTTGAAGTATAGAAACTATTATCAAAATGCTTGTATAAATTATTAAAATAAAACGTAGCAATGATGTGAATGCATTTAACAGCACGACCAATGGAACAGCAAAAGTAAGATAATTACGTATATAAATCAATGACATATGAAGAAGACTAAATAAGGAATAAACTATAGTCAATAGACTCCTCTTTTCCATTCAGAGATGCTTTCAGTTGCCTTATAGTCATGGCTTCAGGAATTCGGCAACGGATTTCACTTTGGTGGTGACTGACTTACGATGGTGAATGTAAATATGTCCTTGGGATGCTGATTATGAGAATTAGAAGCATGCAGGAATATACTTGTAGCTCTGCTTGCCTTCAAGTGCTCCGAGACTCGATCATGGAAGAAACGGGTGGTGTTGCCTATGGAAAAGCCATCACACATTGCACATAGTCCTTTCTAAACCACATTGAAGGCAGCACATGATCGGTGATCGTTGATTATACATACGCGTTTGGATCATGTTGGGAAGTGCTTTTTTTAATTCAGATGTTGGGATAAATTATTTCCTGATTTATTTTCGATGCGCATGTTCAGATCGGAATTGTGCATTCTTGGTTGTAGTCTGGAGTTGAATTTGTCACTGATGAAAGGCACTTTCAGCAAATAGGAATTAGTGAAGTTATTATTTTGGCGCTTGCGGCTTTTAGACTTTGCTCTCATGGATAGATGTTCTATATATGTTCGGTCTTTTGACTGAAGCTGGTGTAGCTGATGATGAGTGAAAGAAAATTCCTCTGTTTGATTCTTTGCAATAGAATTCATGATCGACAGCGCCATCGTCATGAATTTCGATGGCTGCATCAACTACAGGAAGATAATCATTATAACATCACCTAACTGAAATTAATTGTAAAAAATAACAAAAAAGAAAATAAAACCACCATCTTTCAATATTGGCTCTTTCCAATTACATTCAAAAACCAAAGAGAGCGTTGATATTTACTTCTTATTAAGTCTTTCGAAACAGTCACAGCTTCTTGTACATTTACATTTGTGTAAAGGCTGATGACATCTATGCTGTTAATGCCTTTATTCACAAGCTGGGATCGGGGGATGACGTGCAATTTAGAAAGTAACTGGTATGTATGTTCCATATGTGCTGGCATAAGTTCTTCATAACGCTTTGAAGGAACCATGCCATTTTCTCAAACGCACTGCCGATACTAGATGTGATCGGTCGAATAGAAAGTTCTTCTTATGTGTCTTGAGTAAATGATAAAATTGCGGAATACGTGAGGTTTTACTATTTAGCCATTTAACCAACGACTTAGGTAATATCGAATTAGACACAGCCCTTCTCCGCATATAATAGTTTTTTTCATAGTGTGATGGCTTTTCCATAGGCAACACCACCCGTTTCTTCCATGATCGAGTCTCGGAGCACTTACAGGCAAGCAGAGCTACAAGTATATTCCTGCATGCTTCTAATTCTCATAATCAGCATCCCAAGGACATATTTACATTCACCATCGTAAGTCAGTCACCACCAAAGTGAAATCCGTTGCCGAATTCCTGAAGCCATGACTATAAGGCAACTGAAAGCATCTCTGAATGGAAAAGAGGAGTCTATTGACTATAGTTTATTCCTTATTTAGTCTTCTTCATATGTCATTGATTTATATACGTAATTATCTTACTTTTGCTGTTCCATTGGTCGTGCTGTTAAATGCATTCACATCATTGCTACGTTTTATTTTAATAATTTATACAAGCATTTTGATAATAGTTTCTATACTTCAACATTTGTAGCTGTGCAGTCACTCTTTTTATAGACTTTATGTCTTGATTGTCGTGCATATTGCCAGTGTGTGTAGATTGATAACGCGACTGTCAATATTGTCAATTCACCTGACATTGAATGCTTGACCCACAGAGTTGTAACGTATCGCCTGACGATGAAGTAGTGCCTCGACACGTTGTGAATAAATCGCATTTATTTGGTAGATTCACAGAATTAGATTGTTTAATCGCATCACTTTGCTAGAAGCGCTAACTGATATAAACAAATGGCACATTCAGGAACTTAATAAGTGGGCAAAAAGAAATTTTTAATACCTTACAGAGATAGGAAAAATAATCGCGCGTCGCTTACGGATTGCTCTGAATTCCTTCAAAATGCTCCGATCGCCACGATTCCTTCAGATTCAAAGAATTCAGATCATTGCGCAAAAGTTTTCTCGATAAAGTTGGGCCCTCCGATCATTTTAAAAAAAGTTAGCTGGCGCATGAAAAAACGTTCACAAACTTCTCTGTAGAACTTGACGTCGTCTGTGTCACTTTGCTGTGTGATCCGGTTGATTACAGTCACTGAAACTTTGTACAATTTGTCGTGTATCATGTTGAACTGGCTGCTCATTGTTCGATTGCTATAGTATCATGTCAGCAGATTGTGCCATTTCAATAACGTTACATGTTCCAATGCTTCCCTTCTAGTCAAACGGAAGAAGAGACGACCGGTCTAATTCTGTGGGTTGATTGGTCTTTTACCTGGAAAATTGAACATTTTGATGTCATCTGCATATCTAAGAATGATGGGATTCATTATTGTGTCATCGATGTCATTCACGACGTCGACAAAGTCATCAAGGTCCAACAACTGACCCTTGATAAATCATAGCATATGGAGAGGAGTGAATCCTGTCGGTAACTCTTATATCCTAGGAAGACAATTTATAACTGAGTCGAAGTTGATGAACAAACGCTTTCTCTAGGCCACTCCATTGACCGATATAAATTTATATGAAAGCAAAGGCTATATGAATTGAAATAAAGAAGAAAGCTTGAGCATTATAGGCTACTAGCTCGTGAAAGAAAATAATATGTCAGAAAATGTCATTTTATCTTGCAATTTGTGCAGCTAATAATGTATACTCGTGTACATGTACACTGTACATGTGAGGCATTCGTTAAATAATTGCATTTGTGCAATTTACATCAAGGACATGCTGCAAGTAGCCTTTATAAACCAAGACAAGTACTTAAAAGTCGATGGACCTGGTTGGACCTAGCTCTATGGAGCTAGTATGATTTTACCTACTTGGTACTAAAGCGGAACGCATAGAGTAGACACGGTGCATAATTATCACATTCTATGCTATTTGCTGGACCTTTCATCGGAGTCAAATTCCTGCAATAATAATGACCCCGATCCTGATTACAACGAAATAACAACAATAATTCTGCATCATCTCGCAAATGGCATAAACGTTTATATTTATGAAAAATAGCGGGGGTGTGAAGTGATATTGATTTTTATAGGGCTTCGACTCCATCTAAGCCTATGGGTAGTAAATTGTAAAGAAATAGCCAATACGTTAAAGCACAGTGAGCGACAATATAGCATTATTAGCTGTGTTGGGAGGGCAGAAATATCATGGAGACGAGACCGCGTAAGCGGCCGAGGGTCCATGATATTTCTGCCCGACTAATACAGCTAATAATGCTATTATATCTGCCCTATGGTCAATATCTAGATCTTTGATAGCATCTATCATGGAAATCTAAATTGGAGTAAACCATTCTATAGTGTATTATCATCTACTTCTATGATTAAGATCCATAATGTAATTCATAGCATCTAGGCAAGTTTGAATTTCAAAGAAAATTACGATATTGTATGCAATAATCTGCCATTCTTGAATTACACATAGACATTATGAGTGAAAAAGCTCCTATCAATCTTATTAATTTTGATAATGTCCCTGGAGGAATTGTCTCTGGACTATCAACAGAACAATTTGAACAAGTTGCCTACAAATCGATGCGCAAAACTTTTTATGACGAAGACTCCGAGGAAGATGCAGTTGAATTAAATTCAGACCAGTTACAATTTTTAAGCGATTTGGAGAAGTGTAGCATCCCGACAGGAACAGTGACTCAGACTAAGAACCACATTGCAAAATTTCGAGGCTTCTTAGAAACACAGAAGCTGACAGCAAATTTCGAAAACCTGCCAAATGAGACTTTAAATGACTATCTTCGTTTATTTTACTCTTCTCTGAAAACAAAAACCGGAACATTCTACAGTCCCAGCAGCTTAATTTGTATACGTGCTTCAATACAGAGACATTTGACGTCGCCAGACGTGAACAGAACTATCAATATAATTCGTGGTGATGACTTCAAGCGTGCTAATGGAGTTTTGAGATCCATGGTCGGCAAATTCCTCAATAGCAGTCAACAAAAAGGAAAAGAATATGATGCAATCAATGAAGATGATTACCAAAAGGTTCTCAATTATTTTACTAGAACTTCCACACAAGTGTTGCAGGATGAAGTTCTATTCAACACAATTTATTATTTTGGATTACGTGGTAGAGAGAATCTGCGGAATATGAAATGCTCCACCATTGTAATAAAATCTGACAGCTCTGGAGCTCAATATGCAGTGATAGATGTCCCAATGGCCTCAAAAAATCTCAAAGCCTCGCTCAATTCGAAAGAACATACGGACTTTAAACAAGCTCGAATGTACGAGAAATCAGATAAATCATGTTGCCCTGTAGAAGCTCTTAAACTGTATAAAGATAGTTTTCCTAGTGACGCAGACGAAAATACGCCTCTTTTTCTGAAATGTACAAAAAATGGTCTGTCAAAAGTTCCAGTAGGAAAAACGATTCTCTCAGATTTCATGAAAAATCTCTCAAAAAAGTTGAATTTGAGTAAAATTTATACCAATCATTGCATACGAGTCACAGTGGTGACAATCATGAGAGAGAAGAATTTCCCTGTTAAGGACATTATGTTGGTAACCGGGCACAAAAATACTTCATCTGTTGAAAGATACGATCGAAAAAGGCGTGATTCAGATTTTAGAAATTTGTCAGCCAAACTTTCAGAAACTGTCAATGACTGCACAAATGAAAAGAAAATATTTCATATATCAAACGAGTGCAACATGTCTCTAACTGTAAATGAAACAGTTCAAAGCCAAATTCCTGAAGATTCCCGTACCGGCACTCATCAGAAAAAAGCGCGACTACATACTTCGTGGGGTTTACTTGAAATTGACTTGTGATGTTTTTATGATGTTTGATTTATTTGATCTTTCATATGCTTACTGCGTATATTAATTATATAATTGTTAACCTACCTGGTTTTCATTATAAGTCATAAGTCATAAGTCATAAGTCATAAATGTTTATTCTGAAATATACAGAAAACGCAAAGCGATGGCCGCGAGGGCACTTACAAGCAAGCGTTGATAACGTGTTACATATGCATACGCAAAGTTTAGCATCAATAAAAAATACATGAGATATATATTTACAAATACACCAAGTGATCATGATGTACATGCACATCATAAACAAATTATATGAGACCTACATATTCACAAATTTTCAGAGTCATCATGATATACACTGTACATCATATACCATATACAAAATACGTGAGATCTATAGGGCCTATATTTACAAATTTGAAGAGTGATGATCACGACATGATAAGAGTTCATTGAATGGGAGTCCTCACAATGGAGCAAAAGAACGTAAATGCTTAAATCTAATACAACAATGAATGCAACAAAATCATCTATACAAAATTTACACTTTAATGATCATGGTCACAATATATACAAATTCACTCGGATCAATGAGATTGAGACTATTCTTGATCTTCATTATGATGAGAATCATCTTCTATCGGGCAGAAAGTTTTACAACTGGGCAGAAATATATTTCAGCCCAGTTTCGAAAGGGATATAGGTAGATACATAGTATTTCATAGATTTCTATTACTTGAATTTCATAATAAAGAGCCTTTTAACATAGCCAAATCAGATACAATTTATATTGTATCGAACATCTAGGTGCTATGGGTCAATGAATGAAGTGAATAATGCATAGAAATTTATTGTTAACTTTCGAATGAGGAACAATTTCAACACAAAATATTTGCGGTCAGGACAATGTATGGATATTGAACGAAAAATGAATACAGCAATCGAGTGCGCGTCAGCGCACGAGATTGCTGTATGAATTTTGAGTTCAATATCGCATTGCTATTAGTTTGAAGTTATGATATCGTTGTCAAAAGAATGCATCGCAATGCTATGTGAAATTCAAATTTTCCAAAAATTATATAGTATACTGCAAAGTGAAGATATTCATTCAGAATATTTTCTTTTCTGTGAGATGGAAGACGGTTGGCCAAAATGCTTAAATTTTAGTAAATTTCCTAACCAAATGATCAGTGGCCTAACCTTATCACAAATAAGTAAAAAAAAATAGTCAAGATCAGAAGAAATGACGTAATATACCTATGATGAAAACTGACAATTTTTTTTTGTATTTTACCCGTAAGCGATTATTTATTGGCAGCGTTATCCAATGATGAACAACCAATAGGCCTACCCGACGAAGTAAACAGAATACTCGATGAAACGGAATTGGCAATCAAACCGACCAGCACCATTCAGCAAGAAAGACAGCATATCAAAAAATTAAAAGATTTTTTCGATGCAAATAATATTACTTGCAACCTTCAAGATGTCTGTGAAAATCAGTTAAATGAATATTTGAGATGGTTTTATCACGAATTACGAGCAAAAGATGGGTCCTATTACAGTCCTACTAGCCTTAAGTGCATCAGAGCAGCCATTCATCGCTTTATAACACAAACACTCAAGCGAAATATCAACATTATCGAGGGAGACCAATTTGCTTCTTCAAATAGAATGCTCAAAGTTATGGCTGGCGTCTGGTTGTCTCATGGCGGAGAATGCAAGGAATTCGCTGCAATAGAAGAAAATGATTTAAAAACTATTGTTGCTTCATTTGACAGAACATCAGGCGAAAAACTTCAGAATGAAGTCATTTTTTCAATTTTATATTTCTTAGGAGCTCGTTGTTAGAGAAGAACTTAGACGGTTAAAACGAAATGATCTTGAAATTTCAACTGATTCCAATGGTGAAAAATTCATTTGTGTTAAAACCAAAAAGGACAAAGACAGTGAGCCAAACAATATCCGAAAAAACGTGAAAGCCAGTCTCCAGCAAAAGCAATATTCAAGTCAGAAAATTAATCGCATTTACGACAGAAAAACCATAGAATGTTTTGAACAGTATTTGTTCCTGATCAACCGCGATGCACCAGATTCAGAAAATTTATTCCCTAGACCTTTGACTGGGAAAAGATGTGGTAATAATATGTTTAGTGATAGACAGGTTCGCGGTCAAAACTACTTAGGCAACTTCCTGAAAATGTTATCCACAAAACTGAAATTATCAAAATCTTATTCCAACCATTCTATTCGTTGCACAGCAATCACGAGAGCAAAAGAAAATGGTCTGAGTAACGCCGATGTTTGCTTAATCACTGGTCACAAAGACGAACGAACCGTTTCTCGGTATGATCGCCCTTCTGATGAAAGAAAAAAAAAGTTAGGCGCTGCTCTTTCAGTGGACACTCTCTCATTTGGTTCGGCTGAACTTTCATCATCATCATCATGTTCTACAACTCTGACAGAATCAACTCTCACGGTGTCTGGACCAGCGACAAAGAGCATGAGAATTGAAGCAGATGCGAACACAAATAAGATCGTCTTTTCTTTTCTGTGATCTATGTCCTATACGTGGTCATTATTTTTCTATTTTAGTGTGTATTTCGTTGAAGTTTTCTGTACACGCTTCATGTTTATATAGGCCTCTTGTGAGTGCTGTTAATAGTTATAAACAAATACGTTATTCATATTTTTGTCATTGCGATGCACACTTTTTGCAATTGCGATGCACACTTTTTGTTATTGCGATGCACACTTTTATAATAGTAGAATAGAAATCATAGGAATACAGCAATATACACAAACTAATAGCAATGCTCATTGTTGACCGCAAATTGAAATATCTAAGCAATAGAATGAAATTAGAGATAAATTCTAAACTATGTAAATTCAAAATGATATCAATGTCTATAAAAAATCAAATGACTTGACCATGACCTCCTAGATATTGTCCTGTAGGTATAAATATCTAGGAGTCCATGACTTGACTAAATGATTTATGATTTATGATATCACATAGATAGCCTACTCGATACAATATCAATATACCATGATATTATCGGTCATAAATAGCGGTCGCTAACGCGACCTTCATTTATGACTTCTGATATCATGGTATATTGATATATTATTCTATCAGACGTCAAATATTGCAATTTACACTGATGCGAATAAGAAAAAGTCAAAGGCTCAGTCACTGCGCAAGTGCACAAAGTGCACAAAAAACAAATGAGTACAACTTTAGCTACCTGGGTTTGTGAAGAACCACAGGGAAAAGCCAGAAATAAAATTTTAAAAAATCGAAAATTGCTACTTAGCTTTTACCAAATTAAATAGAGTTTAAAGAGGGACATGTCCTAATGGATCTAAGCGTCTTTTTAAGGTGTGACACACCTTCGAGAGCATCATCAAAATAATACCTGGATCACTGATATCATCCAAAATAGATTGCACATATCAGCCGTTCTTATGCCTCAAGTTTTCTTAATACAGTCAAACCTCGGTCAGCGACCGTCGCGCTTTTACGACCGCTCTTTCTAGGAACAGAACGATTAGATAGGTAATGATAATCTCTTGGTATGGCGACCGTCGCGCTAATGCGATCGCTATATCGAGGTTTGACTGTATTCATTTAAGTCGAACAGGACTGTCACAATGGCATTGAGATAGTGTGCTCACTCGTAACATCTGGGAGCCAGGGTTAAAACCTTTAATACTTCAATTATGTACAGTGAACATATTTGCTTAACAATCAGCAGCTCTACAAAATGAAAGCGAGATTAATAAAACTCAGTCATACGGAAGAAAGGTGTCTCGTCGTGTGAGCTTCGCATTTCCGTGCATAAACGAGATTCATCCATTAACTGCATTTTAATGATATCAATGAATAAACTTACATTTATTGTGCGCGTTATGTATGTATATATCTTAGTTAAGATGTGTTCAGAATATTGTTCATGCAATAAGCGCAATTTTATTCTTGATCACTATATTAGAGTATATCTGGAAGTAACCTTCGGTTTTATTTCAGTTTAGTGCACATAGACAAATCCAGCACATTCTGCAGGAAATGCGAGCAAACTTCAAGTACTAATTGCATGCACAGATATTCATTATCCCTTCATTTTATGTAACCTTGATGGTAAGCCATGAGTGCACCTGATTTGCAGAAATTCTACACGTTTGAGTAATTGTTTCATATTTTTGTAACATCGAGTTCAAATTCAAAAGCATTGTCAAAGACATGCATGCACTTTCATAATATACATTGCCATGAACTATTAATTACTATCGGTGTAGTTCACTTGTAACAGCTTCAAATTATCATCGGTAGTTTTGTCGGAGGATGAACGTAATTTATCAAAGAATGATTATATTATGAAGATTGACATTCAATTATTTCAAATATTTGAAGATACGCACAGTCTAAATTTTGAAATATTGCTTGATCATTAATTCACTTTCACAAAGTTCTTTCGAAAGTGACTTTCTACATGAACTGCTCAAATTTCACAAAAAATTTAAAGCATTTATCGAAACTTTTTTATGCCAGGTGTTCAGAACGTGTTTGGGTAGGCAACATAGTTTATAGACCGTGTAATAAAACCAGTTCATCAACTTCCTTGAATATGTTTTAGCATTGACTGGCTCGAGTGTAATAATATTACGTTCTGTTAATGGGAAGAGCTAGACGAGCCCAGACCTTTGGCAGGAATTGTCGATGTAACATCAATAGAATGTCAACCAATCATGGTGTCAGAAAAATTAATTAGATGATTGCATGCTCAAGTCAGCGAAAGCATGTTGAAAACTTCATGGCCTTGTTATTACCGTTTGGAAAGCTACCATCATGAGCAAAGGCTCGGTTCCGTTATCGGGTTCTCGCAGTTACCCTTTAATGTCAAGTGCATTTTCTAGCATGATAATATATGTTGATAGTCAGCATTTACCTTTGACTTTTGCTTCATAGTTGGTCAATATTGTGTCTGATGATCTAATTCGTCCATGAACATTATTCACGACATGCTTTGTGTTAATAAAGTAATCATTCCATTTGACATGTATGTTTGACTTGAGAATATTTAGCCATTGCCGCCCGTAATGATCCAAAATACCTCCATCAAGTTTAATACTTTTTGATTCTTGTGTAGAAATCGAAGAAATTGGGTCTGATAAAACAAATCTCCGAGTTTGCCTGAAATTTTTATTGTGTTCCTCAACTGCGTCCCTGACTGTTAAGCGAATCTCATAGGTAAGAGCTCGATCTAAAGGAAAATTCACCTGAAATGTAAAAGAGTCGATGATCAAATCAACTGCGTCTAAAGGTACTATCACACTTGAGAGATTAGAGCGTATCGGAAAACTCCGTGCTAGTTGCTAGTGCTGTATAACACTTGAGAGATGAGAGCTGAGTAGTCCATTCAAGCGTCAATCAAAAGAATTATGTTATTCCAAGTTCCAATTCCGATACTGACCTGAAAGCGTCTGGGATCAATTTTATCGTGTTGGGCGGGTTGAACTGGCATGCGCGCTGAGAGATAAGGCAGCTGTCCAGCATAGCAGAATGTATTTCTACTTTTCAGAGAGCTAGAAATCTGGGGTTTCAATGATTTACACAATCTGAAATGTTTATTGATTCCTCTTCACTTGCTTGAAGTCATTTTGATGAGGATTGTATATGTAAGAGTGTATTGACCTATTCTCCTATAACATGTCGCAAATAATAATTAATATGTAATTGCAGTTTCATCACACTTTTATCACAGAATCAATCGGATTAAATAATTCTTATCCATATTTCGAAAGATCGTTATTAAATAATTAAAGAGAATGACAACTATTGAATCAAAAGAAGCCAATATATTTGGTTTCCCGACTGCACTAGCCTGACCCAGGAATCGAACAGAAGTTAGCGGTGTGGAGACGAGTTCACACCTTCTTCACTATCTGTTACAATAATCCTAAAATCATATATTCAAACCTTCCATTTCAATGAGGCTAAAGTACGTGATGTTCTTGCATTTGTTCCGTTAGTACTGATACATGTAAAATTTTTATAAGTATTACATAAGTTTTATTCTTGTCAATGTGTAGTTATGAAGTGACATTATTAGGTTCTGACTGATCCTACGTTGAGAACGGTCTGTCCAAAACTCGTAAATAGTTTAATTATAAAAATCAGACGGGATTATGCAGCACTATGAAGATGAACATTTTCGCATCATACTTGGTAACTGCTGAAGAATGTAATTCAGCACGATTTGTGTCACCTCATATTCTATACATTTCATTCTCACAAAATTTCTTAACTGGAATGCAATGGATTATGATAATTTCTAATGCTTCTAATAAGGTACTCTTATATTTAGTTTGACTTTTGCTTAGTAAGAGACTTGAAACCAAGAATTCATTAATAATACAATTGGGTTTTAGTTGACCGATTGCTGTCATCATGACATTTTTGTAATAAATCAAAAAGCATCGAAAAGTTTCTATTAGTTTATAGAATTTTATTGAACGTCTTTAGGAAGTTGGATCAAGAACTCAAAAAACAAATGCATTTTTCGTTTGGACCAATCCTGTTACCCTTCTCATTGGCCAACGATTTCAAATCTGTCAAACTAAAAATACTTGAATTGCAAGTGTGATTTGAATAGAATTATTAAATATAGGGATACATCCTCAGTTATAAAATGGGAACAAACTTGAATAGCTGCCATTTCATCCAATATCGGGATCATCAGCAGGCCTAGTTCAGCTCCTAATTTAAAAATGTAGTCAAACCCGGAGAAAATTTTAGATGAGCAATTGGATTGGCATACATTAAGTGAAATTTCAACAGATATTAATTAAATACCACTTATAATATGATGCATGGCTAAGCCATGATGAATATTTCCTTTAGTGCCTCCATTAGCGGATTGAGCCCATCTAGATGTCATACGCTGCAGCATTTATCGTGATTTTTTACTGAAACTTTCTTGTAATATGAATGATGGCGATCTATCATAGTATTCACTTGAAGTAGTCAGCAACAGCTCGTGGATATTCAACCCTGATATTAACCGGAAAACAACAATGCCTTCGATATTTCTTGAGAGCTATATTGCCACATCACGATTCCTTCGTTTCTGGATTTCATGCGTCAACTATCAAGTGTGATGTGATGTGCTATCTAAAATTGTAACAAAAAGATACATTTTCGCGTGATAGCATGCAGTTCGATCAGAGAAAGAAGAGAGCCGTAAAACACCATGCGGGGCAAACATCAGCAGTGCTCTCAGCTCTCAAGTATGATGTAGCACTTGCATCCAGAATGGAGCTTTTACAATGCGTAAAATGATATTGCTCTCAGACGCTCTCAGATTTGTATCACACTGGAGAGCTAAGATAAAATGAGAGGTGTGATTGACATTTGAATAAATTACGAGAACCTCAGTTTGATGAACCCTTGATTGGCGTAAAATTCAACTCTCAGCTTTCAAGTGTGATAGCACCTTAAGAAGTAATGAGCTGGAAGACGAAAACGAAACGAGACTTTCGTTTCAGAATCTTTATTTAGAATAAAGCACCAAATTGAAGGCGACTGCTTTCGAAATATATATTCTTGCCAGCGAATACACCTTTTAGTAATTGTTAACAGAGCTTGTTAGCGCCACTTTATTTTGTACCTAAAAGAAGGATCACTTGCATTCATTGACACACACAGAAAAGTGTTCTTCTTTTGTGATTCTCAAGTTTTTCTCAGAATTTTAATTCAAATATCTGCCACAGCTTAGTTCAAAAAGATGCATCAATAGAATAATTGCTCTGGCGCGATTATCTGTTGCAACAAGCTTACAGATTCAAATATTCATCAAATTTAACCATTGTAGATATATACCATATATCGATCATCTGATGGCCGCCTATACAGCGACTGAAAGGCCTAACAGTTATTTGAAGAATTGATGAAAAATATCTGAACTAGGACTTCCCTCAGCGCATGAAATATCTGTCAGCCGTTCAACGCGAGACCTTATGTATGAAGACTACAAATGCGTGTAAAATAAGTGAAATACTATACCATGCTTACTTATCTAATGCCAAATCAGACCCTGATTCTATGTTGACTACGTTTGTAACGCACCAATTAAAATGACTCATTTTGTAAATGTGCGCTCATGTTCACATTAAGCTATTAAGTGAATTAGGGCGAAGATTTATTCAGATCTTGTGCCTTTAGTAAAGAACAATTCGATGTTTCAAACAGTGAGTTATTGACTCAGATCACTGAAGGGATTTCATTTTCTCCGCCCTTGTCGGTCGAAATAAGTGAGGTTTTTGTTTAGTTAATAAATTGCGAAGTTTTGCTCAGTTCATAATTCCTGTACACCCTTTGACACAAAATTGCATAAATATATCATTGCACAAAGAAATGGATAGTTCAAAATTCCATTAAGTAATTTTTCAATCTATCAATTGAAATGTAGCTTACTTTGGGAAGAGCAAAGTATAAGCAGAATTCTCTCTGTAAGTTCACAATGCTGGGTCAGATATAGTGAGAACATGTCAAAACAATAATTATGTCGCCCATCATAGTTCTAAAACTCTCTGACAGAGAACAAATGCATAGTTCGATTGATCGCGGTGGCATACGAATACAAGCAGTATGTCGCGTTGCAATATCCGGAGTAGATCTTTACCAATAAAAGATTTGAAATTAGCAAATTAATGGATCAGAAATAGCGTTTAGTCTTTTAGGCATGACGGCTTTGCTGAAACAAAATACCGATATTAAGGAGGCTGCTGTCCCTCTGTTTGAATTTCCTATAAAAATCCTGGTTTCAGACTTCCGTTATTGCGAGTTCGAGGCCTTCGGCTGCAATGAGTCTTTGATTTGATGTAGTGGTGATCATTGACTGCCTTAGTATAAAGGTAAACTGATCATCAATTTTGTTACTAGGAATTCAAAATCATGTAGCTTGTCAAAAGCTTTTCTCGAAATACCACCATTTCACAGCACATCGGTGCCCATCTCTAATTGTATCAAGATACCGGGTGGAGCAGAGAAACGGCATATCTTTCACAACTGAATAACCGAGCAGTTTGGAAGGATGAAGGCATACTGATTATGTCAAATAAAAGATAAATAAGCAACTTTTATTATGTCCAACTAGCTTGATTATCAAACAGTATTTTCAGATGAACTAAATGCTTACGGCATTGAAACATCAAATGCAAATAATAATATGAAGATAATAAAATAATTATAATGCACTAAAAATAGCACAGTGAGCTGGATTTCTATTGATTGTATATCTATGTTTCATCCGGTTTTAAACCGGTTTAAACACCATGCTACGATGGGTTGAAACAGAGCATGCTCAGTAATGAATTAACCTACCTGCTAACCCTGAATCAATGCGAAGCCCAGAAAGTGAAATGTAACGAGAATGCTGATTACTTGTGGTCTACGAGCTCTTCGGACAACGAAATAATTAATTAGCAGTCCACTTTTAGATCTAGCTGTAAGCGCTCTTTTCCTCATATTTTGAAGGAGTGATTGAAATAAGCTGAGCCGAATTTTCAATATGACAGTATCTTTAGAGCAAAATGATATTACTACTTTGACAGTGTTTTTGAGAATTTTTCGTTATTTTACGAGTACGGTGTTATTAAGACGTGTTATTTTCATCTGGGTGAACTTACATGGTCCCATGTTCTCCTGATCTTATTTAATTTCGAGCAAGATTTCTTGAAAATACAAATTTTGCTCCTTAGAAATCCGCATTCATTTCCGTTACTGAGAATTAGACCCCTGCGCCGATATATTTTACATCGGCGGCGGCGTTTTCGGCGTACATCTGTTGAGTTCATGAGAATAGAAGTTGGATCTCTCCTTAGTATCTAAGTATAGGCATATTCTTCGCTATCCTTCGCTTAATCGAAAAAAACGGATAGTCTAAATCTAATTACTGATTAAAATTAGTACGGAAGAATTCGGTAAATATTCACCACCTGAAAATGTTGTGATGCATGTAGCCTACCCAGTCGGCACAATTTATGGAAGTTGCTTTTTATCAACTAAGGGTTCTTAATTAAACAACAATTGTGATTTTTGTGTAGTTAACAGAAATACGACTTCCTTATATAAAGCTGAGTAACCGATGAATTATTTGTATGACATCACGGCTTCATTACTGTACAATACACGTAATACACATGTACATCCTACTCTTGAATTCTAGCAAAGTGAAAATGTTAGCGCTTGACCGATCGATACTCATAGAAGTTCATTCACCGACAACTTTGTTCCTGTCAGAATGTAGGCTACTCTCTTGGTTATACTCAACTAGAAAGTATATTTGAACTTTTCCTCAGGAACAAACGACATGTTCCTAAGTTCCAGTTAGAAATGCAGTGGAGTCAGTTAATCCAAAAAATAAAACGAAAAATGTCTCCGCCGGCGCGACGCCGAAGAAATGACCGGCGGCGGCGTTCGTGCGTAAAATGCAATGAATTATTTTTCACTTGACATCATTAGTTATTGTTTAACTCTCTAAGCTCCTCAGCCACTAAGTTGTTGAAAACGAGCGGTTCATTTGCTCCGCCCTGTCTAGTTCATAATGAAAGGATATCTGAGAGTAAAGATTTCCTACACAGAATTGAAAAAAATTCTTATGTCGGAAAAATGTTGACATAAATACTTTCAATGGATATATTGTTTAATTTGTCTCAAGATTGTGACATCATTGACTTGAATAATTCTTTCACTCCACAGTGCGTCAGTACAAGGATTTTTCTCTAAATTTTTCATTCCAACATTTTTACGTTGTTCTATTCTGTAACATATCTGTAGCCACGCAAGAATGTCAACTCAAGTGAGGAAAAATCCAATGCATGTCAGCTGGCTAAAATTTTATTTCGTAAATGATTTCAGATGGGATAACATTCGTCTCAGCATCATTACTTTCATTTAAGAATTCATTCATCTCTAGGACAATGTAGTCTCATGTCATGTCAAATAGTTACACGAATCGCGCATTCGAACATCATAGAGTTTTCCTTCAAAATGAATAGCTATCATCAAATGTGATAAATAAATCAAGATGAAGGAGCTTCAACGGAAACATGAACCCGATCACTTTTGATCGACTTCATCTTTCATTTTTAAGTACGTTTCCGTACAGAAAATCCTCTGCCCAATTATCTCATGACTTTCGGAACTGCTTTTATCGCTCGTAAAACACAGGATGGCACTGTACGACAAAATTACAAAACTAAACTAACCATAGTATATTTCCTCAAGAAGGATTTGATGAAGCATCTGTATACTTCTTTTTCGAAGATTTCATTTTTATGATTTTTTTCACTGATGCACAATTATGCATATTCTGAGCACGGGTTTGCAGCTAAGTAAACATACATTCTTCAGATTTGCTAGTGCCAACCAAAGCTTTGGGGGAGAATTTCTTTCGTGAACGAAGAGGTTCTTTTAAATTCGTTTTAAACAGAATATTTTTTGGAAAAGAACACATTTTCAGATCAAGGACTTTTGTTAACGAGGAATTTTCGTGAGATGATATTTTATTACATAGAGAGATATGCTCGAGAAAATACATTTTTGACAAAAATCTATGTTTTCTGAATAGATGTACTTCTGGCAAGAGTGTTGTTTTCTAAAAGGAAACTTTATTGAGAATGGGTCATTTTTGCGAATGAATATTTCTGAGATGAAATGTGATCCAATTTTCAATTATGTCACTTTCACGATTTAAATCACAGGAAAAATCAAATTGCATCACAAATGACTGAGAAAGAAATGAAATCTATTGTTTAATTACCACGAAAAGAAAATGATAATATCTCGCTGACCAATCAACGGGAGATCATAGTCATTATAAGAAATAGCAAAAATCAATCCCCCTTTCTTTCACTATCGATTTTTGTTAGCATTTAGAACATATAAATAGGACGGTATTTCGTGTTCGCTTTATGTGCTTTAAACGCAAAAAAACCGCCAAAGAAAGGGCGCCGACAAAATCATGCTGATTTCATCATATTTTGATGATAAGTGTAGTACCCATCTGATATCGCAGGTTGACTTGCGGTTTATGCATGCATTAGTTGCCCTTGAATAAGTGCATCATTGTTGAGACACCTATGATTATTTCTATTGACACAATTCATCGCTTGAAGGAATATTATACAACATATATTGGAAAACATGAAAAATTGCAGACTCAGACTATATAAAAACTGAACGCTATGAAAGCAACTTATTAAAGTGATGTACAAAACGAGAGGAATGACAGAATGCACGAATGCACAATAATATTCGTGTTTACATTCGTCACAAATTATTTCCTAAACTGAAAACTGAGTCTAGTTATGAAAAAGTGACTGATAGGACAACAAATTGTTTTCGCTGCGCATGTGCGAAATCGTGCATTCACATATCTTGCTTTTCAATTTTGTACATCGTTTTCTCAGATATAACGCAGTTGCTTTCGTAACGAACAGTTTACAGAGCTTCTCGGATGGCAAAAATTGCTAAAATATTGGATTTTAAGAGTGATTGGGAAAATTTTTACCCAGCTATTTGTCGCTTGAAATTTCTAATATGGTTCCTAATAAATCGCATATCACACGCGCTTTATTTCATCTGGGTTTCTGATACACATTACTCCTTCTGGATTGAGTTTGATTCTAAGTGATGGGTATAAAGAGCTGGTCAAGAAATTGGTTGATGATTTGGTCCAGGAGGTCAGTAGTAAGTAAAACTCCACTTCTGGATAGCGCAAGATGGCCGCCATCGCTGAGTCCCCCCCCTCTGGCACGGCAGAGTGTCGTGGTCGGCCGCCGTGGTGCTTCATGTCTGAGTCCCCCCCCCTCTGGCACGGCAGAGTGTCGTGGTCGGCCGCCGTGGTGCTTCATGTCTGAGTCCCCCCCCCTCTGGAACGACAGAGGTTGTGGTCTGTCGTGGTGTGCCGGCCAGGTGGGTCCACGTTCACAACATGTTCGCTGACGTCCCCCCCCCTCTGGAACGACAGAGTTTGTGGTCTGTCGTGGTGTGCCGGCCAGGTGGGTCCACGTTCACAACATGTTCGCTGACGTCCCCCCCTCTGGAACGATAGAGTGTGAGACTCGGGTGAGTTGGTCCGACCGCCTGGTTGACGTGGGCGACCGTCTAGGTTGACGTGGGCGACCGCCAGGATTAGTCTTGAGGCTATAGTGTGTGATGTTTTTGGTGCAATCTGCTGAATGTTGGGTTGTAAAATGGGTTGTTTCGAGTGGAAGGAGTGGTCGGATGAGAAAACGGAGGTCGGATTCGTATTCAGCGTGAAATTCTGCATCGGTAGGGTGAGTTTCAAGTCAATCGGTGAGAAAAAATTTTCAACATTTTTCGAAAAACGACAGAGTTAGAATTTGGGACGTTTTGGTGTGTAACGCCCAAACGAAGCATCGGATGAGAAAACGGAGGCCAGATTCGGATTCAGCGTGAAATTCTGCATCGGTAGGGTGAGTTTCAAGTCAATCGGAGAGAAAAAATTTTCGGCTGACGTCCCCCCCCCTGGACAGCTTGCTTCGATTTTGGCTTCCAGTGGACGGATTTTGTCGTGCGATAGCTCGTTTGAAAGCTAAGAGTGAGACAAATTCAGTGAAAGAATCGGCTTGTTCCTATCTGTCTTCGTTTAGATGTGAGACGCCATTTAAGATTTTGGGACATTGGCGAAAAACGACAGAGTTAGAATTTGGGACGTTTTGGGCTGTAGCTTCAAAACAAAGCATCGGATTGGAAAACGGAGGCCAGATTTGGAATCAGCTTGATGTTATTGTCCAATAAGGATCATCATCCAATGAGAATCAAGCATTTCTTTATAAATAGCGAGCCTTCCACAGTGAGAATCATTCCATCGTTGAATCACACGAGTGACGGACGCACATTTTCTCTCTCCCTAGTTCCCTGTTCTATTATCCAACTAAAATGGTAAGTCGCTACTTCCCTCCCTCTCCTCCCTTGAACGTAAACTTAATACAATCTTTTTTCATTTTCAGGCATCTACTCCATCTGCTGCACTAGTAGGACAAAATGGCGGTCAAACGTTACAAGGTTCGCTACGATCAGATCATCTACAACTGAGGCCAGTGGAAGAAACATCCAAGGTACATAATCCTACACCGCTACAGCGTAAATTTAAAGAAGCCTTGCGTTATGATGATCATAGCGTAGTACTCCAAACGGGAATGCTCCCTTCCACGGATGTCAAGATAATGCACAATCAGTATGGGGACTACATACTGATCCCCGTGAGTCCGTACATTCGCCACCAACTTGATATTATTGAGGAGTACGTGACATTAAATATGGACATTCCTACTCCTCTTGCTCAAGAGTGGAAGGCAAGAGATGACAAGGATACTCCCTATAGAAAGATTTGGGATGGTAATCACATTTGCCTACCGGTATCACATTGGTGTACTTACTATAAGAAGGATGGAGATCATTCAATACCCATCAGATGTGATGAGCTCGGAGAAGGTACTTGGGATATCCTTTTCAAAGTGAATGGGCTATATTATGGTCGACACAAGGATAATAAAATAGCCTCTCTCTCCATGCATATGGAATCCATCCTATATATTCCGAAACCACCCAACGTGGACGACATAATTGATCAAATCCTTAACAGCAGTGGTACGAAGCGCAAGTCGGAGAAGAATGCTACATCAAAACGCAAATCAAAGAAGGAGAATTGCTAGTCCTTTCCTAACTCTACCCTATGACAATTCGCTTATGTGCTTTGAGTGTCGTAGACGTGGTCTTATTAGATACATTTTACTTCTTCGTTGCCATCATATCATTTGTGTATTTTGTCGTGAAAAGCATCGATGTAATTCTTCATTTTGTAATATGTTATAGAACGTTTCCTTAGATGTGTAAATTTCCGTTTTAGGCTTCTATCATCATTTTTATGGATTGTGAGGGTGAACCTGTACAGGAGCTCAGTGCTATTGCTATGAACAATTGGACATATCAGATTGTTAGTGTCTATCATCAACATGCCAACTGCGATCCCAATGTTGATCAATGGGCGAGAAAACACATTCATGGACTTAATCTGAAATATTTGCAAGACTATGGCTTTTCTTGTGAAAGTGCTCTTCTTATTGACTTTAAACGATGGTTAGCTGCTTTCAATGTTATACGCATCTTTTGTAATAATCCTGGTAAGGAGAGGAAAGTATTTCCCAATCTAATCATTGATGATATTTTGCTCCCGCCTTGGGATAGTAGAGTGAATCAACATTATCATGAAGTCACGAAACGTTTTAAGGATTTGTGTGTTCCTATTTTGTCTGTTCGTTGTAGTAGCTACGTTCATAACCAATGCTTCTTTCCTCCTTACCTCAACACTGCCAAAGTCCTGTATGGTTATCATTGCTCGCTGTATGATAGTTATCAGCTGTATCTATTTTATCTCTTTCAAACCATTGATTTATAATGCATGCTTGTTACCGTTATTCAATAAATGTTACTATGAGAAGAGTTGTTGTTTTCATGCAATGGATGGGTTAGATAAAGGGCGATCATGTCTTTCTCAAACGACTGCGGAACATTACGTTTTCATAGGCAAAGTTTAAAAGGAGCTGTTCAAGATTATGTGATAAAATTTCATAAAGATGAGACCGACATAGAAGCAGTGGTCGATGATGCTAGCACTCTTTTTCTAGAATTAATGAATACATTCTCTGATAGCATTATCATGGCGCGATTAGTTGCGAAAATTAAGTTTAGTCATTTTGGAAAGCAAGAGGTGGAAAGTCGCTCTTTCCATTTTGCTTCTTACTCAATGGAAGTGGTAGATCACCCCCAAGAATTTTTTAAAAGGCATATGATAAAAATTGCTGAACGTCTTAACGCATTTAACCATCATGGTAGCAGTCTAGTGATTGAAGCGATTTCAGATATTCACATTCAACTTTCCATAAAGAAAAATTGAAAATGCAGTGGTACTTGATTGTGGCACAACTGGTTTTCGAGCTATGTCTGCTCACTCTCGAAGTATATTCCTTCTGTACATGCGTCTATTATTTAGAAAAGGCTAGCAAATTCATATCTTCAAAAAGACTTGCTATAGACATCAGTAACGGTGAAACTATGTGTTGCGATGTATGTAAGCGAAAGGATGGAAATGAAAAGCGCATCTTCAAGAGATGTAAGCATGCTTTTTGTCAACGCTGTTTCATACGTAATTGCATTCAACTTTGCCAATGTGATATTGCTCATTTCGAGTGTCACTTATGTCGCAATAGTTAGTACCTATGCAAATGTGGTAAAGATAGGTTTTAGCAAAGACTAACACGGAAAATGGCGAAACGTAAAAGTCAAAAGTTTTCTTCAGCCATTCAAGCTCTCCGACGAATGAAAGCAAATCAGCGATACAATGCTATACGACATGCTAACGATAAATTCATTTGTGAAATTATTTCTCATGTGAGGAAGTTGAGGACGAAGAAATTAGCGCCAAAACAACGAAAGTTACTTAAGCGATATGCTACGAAATTGCGTTTCATCTCCAATCCTAAAGTCGCCCTTCAAAGAAAGAGGAAAACTCTAACACAAAAGGGCGGTTTCCTTTCAGCAATACTTCCAATGATAGCTCCTGCCGTGGGCAACCTATTGGGAAATATCTTTGGCTCTAAGCGTTAATTATGCAAATGTTGAGTCTCAAAGTAATAAAATGGATTTCAGACTTCAATGTGATAAAGTTCTGACTGTATCAGGTCCATCTCATGCAGGTAAAACTGTTTTCACGCTGAATTTATTGGATAAAAGAAGGGAGTTGTTTAAGGAACCTATCAATCGAGTGATTTGGTGTTATGGTATTTATCAACCGTCGCTGTTTCAGGAATTGCAAAGTCGCAACTTTATTCGACATGAAGGAATTATTCCAGTGGATAAACTTCAGTCTAATGATGTTGTTGTATTGGATGATTTATTAAAAGAAAGTAAGAATTCAAAAGATGTTACAGATATGTTCACTCGCGCAGCACACCATAAAAGGTGTTTTATCATCTATATTACACAAAATTTGTTTCCTGATGGAAAAGAAGCTCGTACACGAAACCTGAATACACACTATTATGCTATTTTCAAGAATCCGCGAGATAAAAGTCAATTTGAAATTTTAGCGCGACAAGTTGCACCCAGAGGATCAAAAGCCTTAATTGAAATTTTTCAAGCAGCTACTGAAAAACCATACGGTTACTTATTCATTGACTTTACGCAAGAGTGTCCGGAAGAATTTAGATTTCGAAGTGATATTTTGAAAACTCCCATGATTATCTACAAACTATGAGTTCTTATTCTCGCATGATTGTTATTCCTCAGGATGAATATGTACAATTGACTGCCATGCAGCAAGTAAAGCAACCTCTTGCAAATCAAATGTATAGGAAAGAAATAGATTATCAGCAAAATGTTCACATCAAAGATCCACATCGTGCTGTATTATTACAATCGGAACCTGTTGAGCAATTGAAAAACTTGAAGAATAAGATGCGTGACTCTGTATCGACTGCTACACCTTTAGCATCTCGCGCACATGCCATATCTCTTTTCAATAGTATTGAGCCCCATCTCAATGTAAATGATAGAGGAGAAATCATTACAGATGAAAATAAAGTGATTGATGCTTCACATTATGAAGACTTGATTCAGTATGCGACACGTAGAAAGCGCCGTCAGGGCTATGTTCCACCTGGTTGGTCATACTTTCTTAAACTATTGAAAAAGCATAATGTGCCAAAATTTGCTTTAAATAATGAGACATTGAAAGAACTTGATTCAACAGTGGCTACTACTCCAATGCCTCAGGCGATGAAAATGCCAACAAATTGGTTTAAGACGTCACCTGCTACATCCCCTCCCACACTCACTAAGCAAACAAGAGGAAGAACTCGACGTAGATCTACATCGCCACTAAAACTGGTAAAAGGAAAACGTAAAACAGCTCCTCCTAGGAAATACATGTTCTCAGACTATTAATATGAAGCAGATGTGTTGCTTGCCATGTAATGAGCCGCCAGAGGTGAATGTCGTTGTCACTTGCACTTGCTGCGCCAGCTCTCATAATGAAACCCCTAAGCAATGTGAACACGATCGCAAAACCGCTAAAGCTAAATGCTGCAGTTGTTGTAAATGTAGAAAGGCAAGAAAACAAAAAGATGAGAAGGAGGAAAAAGAGTCAGCCGTCATCGACTGAACGTTTGAAGTCAATCTATTATGATGTAAAACATCCGGCAGGATTTGCATCTATCAAGAAATTATCAAAAGCGAGTGGTCTTCCACAATCACAAGTGAAACGATGGTTAAAGGGTCAGGCTACCTATACACTCCACAAACAAGCGAAAAAGAAGTACCGCACCCGCCATTATATTGTTCATGACATCGATGAACAGTGGCAAGCAGATTTGTGTGATGTTGCCTCCATTTCAAAACATAACTCGGGCAATAATTTTATTTTAACCGTCATTGATATTTTCTCGCGTTATGCGTGGGCTCAACCTTTAAAAACTAAAGAAGGGAAAGGAGTAGCAAAAGCATTCCAAACAATTTTTCGAGAAGGTCGCATTCCAAAAAGAATTCAGAGTGATCAAGGAAAAGAGTTTGAAAATCAGCATGTGACAAGATTATTTGAGAGGCATGACATTGAGTTGTTTAGTGTAAAGAGCGCTTATAAAGCTGCACTCGTTGAAAGTTTTAATCGCACATTAAAAAATCGCTTGTGGCGACATTTTACTGCCAACTTGACACAAAATTGGACAAAGGTTCTACAAGATACACTCCATGCCTACAATCACTCTATCCATCGTTCTATTGGACTCAGACCAGTAGATGTAAATGCTGACAATGTAGATAAAGTGCGCGAATCATTCCAACGTAAACGCACTCATGTGAAAAGTGATGTGAAAATTGGCGATAAAGTTCGTATCTCAAAAGTGAAAAGTGTTTTTGCTAAAGGGTACCTCCCGAATTGGACAGAGGAGGTATTTACAGTATCAAGGATTAATCAAAAAGACTCTCCGACCACCTATAAGTTGAAAGATTACGATAATGAAGAAATTGAGGGTAGCTTTTACCGCGATGAGATTGAGGTAGTCACTGAAAGTGAAACATATTTGGTAGAGAAAATCATTCGATGTAAAAAACGGCAAGGTGAAGAATGGTGTCTTGTTAAATGGACTGGTTATCCTTCAAGTATGAACTCTTGGATGCGTCGTGCCGACATCTTTCATCTAAGTGATCGACAGTGATTCATGCAAAGTTGTAACTAACAATGTTTAGGGTTTGAGCTATGAATCCAACTGCCTCATTTTATTCACGACCCTCCTACGTAAGTGGCGGAGGACAAATTTACATCGGTGCTCGCCGCCAACGTGGAGGTAGCATACTTGGTGCACTGAAATCTGTTGTAGCACCTCTCATATCCAATGTCGGTAGATCTTTAAAACGAAATGTTTTAAGTAATGCCGTTGGCTTTGCTGGTGATGTTGCTAGTGATCTTTCCAGAGGTAGAAGTTTTAAGAGCAGTTTGTTGAATCGTGGGAAGGAACGCGGTTTAAAAACATTGAAGCAGACCATTGCTGGTGTTACTCAAGGAAAGAAATCACCTAAACGAATGAAAAAAGGAAGGAGGAAACATCGCGGAGCTGGTAAGGTGCGATCTTCAGTCAAAAGGCATTCACGCAAACGTCGCAGAGGCTCTAATCATTCATCAGGCGCTAAACGACGACGCTGCTATAACTTCTAATCATGGAGTGTAAAACTTCCGGTTTTTGTTTGTTCGATCAACAAGCCATACAGACAGATATTCTTAGTTCAAGTATTGTAGATTATCATCCTCGAACAGCTGAGAATGCTGGCCCCATTGAATTTGTTATTCCTGGTGGTAGTGATGACTACATAGATTTGAGTTATGCGATGCTTGATTTGAGGTTTAGAATTCAGCAAGCAGATGGAACTGCTATTGACGATGCACATAAAGTTGGACTGAACAATTTACCATTGACTACATTACTTCGCGATGTTTCTCTAACGATTGGAGAGCAGCAGGTGGAAGGTGGTCAAAGCGATTATCCCTATAAATCATATTTCAATCATGTATCACAGTTTCATCCAGCAGCACAAAAAAGTCATATGGAAGCCATGGGATGGTACAGAGATGAAGCAGGAAAATTTGATGTTGAAACAAACAGTGGCTTTGTAAAGCGATCTGCTATGATTAAAGATAGTAGAGTATGTCAGCTATATGGTCCGCTGAATTTAGACTTCTTTAGACAGTCAAAGTTTTTACTCTGTAATACCAGCATGCGACTCAAGCTGACATTGAATAAGCCTGAATTTGCGCTGAATGCATTTGCTAAAGTTGACAATTTTAGAATTCATGTGGAAGATATTGCACTTTACATTCGTCGAGTAGTACCGAATCCAAGTGTCATTAGAGGACATGCTGAAGGTCTTAACCGCCAAAATGCCATTTACCCCGTTCAGCATACAAAGCTTCTCACCTTTACAATTCCGAAAGATCAAAAGAGTTTCATGAAAGATGGCCTCTTTCCATCGGAAGCACCGAAGCTCCTCATGGTGGCAATGGTTGAAAATGATGCATTTAATGGTAATATAAAGAAGAATCCTTTCAATTTTAAACACAATCAGTTAAGTGAAATTGCTTTACGTGTAAATGGTGTGAGTCATCCTGGTCCACCCTACAAACCAGATTTTGCTTCGGATCAATTTATGCGCAGTTATGTTGATTTTATGGATGTCTTTGGCTTTTACAATACGGATGACACCAACGGACTTACTATGAAAGAGTTTAAGAGTGGATATACTATTTATGCATTTGATTTGACTGCTGACAGCGATATTAGTGCACCCTATCGTCAAGCGAACGTGCCTCATAATATTCGTTTGGATTTGACGTTCAAAAGAACACTAGCTGAGACGATCAATGTATAAATTTATGCAGTCTTCGATTCAAACATTGAAATTACAAAGTATCGTGACGTGATTCTTCAGTATAATCGTTAATGAGTTGGTTGACTGCTGACGATATTAAGACTAAAGTGCAGCGTAATGCAGACGAAGCGACGTTGAAAGCTTTCGATAATGTCTATTCACTCGATACCTTACCACCTGCAGTAAATCACTATCCCATCTTTATTGTGCTAAACACTCATTCGCAGAATTTAGGCGGTGAGCATTGGAAAGCGATCTTTATTGGAGAAGACCGACGTGGTGAACTATTTGACTCTCTTGCTCAACCTCCAAATATACCAACACAGCAGTGGTTGAGAAAACATACGCGTCAATATCAGCGAAATGAACGCATACTACAACATCCACTTTCATCAACGTGTGGTGCTTTTGTACTGTACTTCATCTTAAAACGTTTACATGTATCTCGATTTGCATCTATTATTCAAAACTTTTCATGTAATCCATCCTCTAATGAAAAAATGATTTGTAAGTTCTATCATGATTTGAAATAAAAACATCATGTTGGAAAAATTGCTTTTTATTTTACAATCCGCTGGGTACGTACATACTCAATGAGATAGTCTAGGATCACATTTGCTTGTACATGAGATTTTAGTCCAGTAATGATCACTTTACTATTATGAAAGATTGCCACATGCACAGGTAACCAACAACTAATGAGAGCTGCAGGAAAAAGTTCGGGTTCATAACACAAACTGTAACTGCTGGTACGAATCTTCAAAAATGATAGACTGTCACTCAATTGAGTAGAGATCACCATATTGTCCACAGTCAGATTCGACATCACACACCTCTCCCTCTTCCATATCCGACGTAGTAGTCTTTGTAGCTCTAAGCGCATTGACTGCGCCGATGAATGAGAAAGGGCGCCGAGAATCTGTACAGTCCCATTTGGGAAGAGTTGAAGATTCCGTGAATTGTTCATCTTCACCACTAACATTTGAGGACGGCCCGGGTAATACTTGCTGTTTGGAAGCTGTTGGTGTAATGTTGTGAGATCGATTTTGGTGTAGAGTCTGAAGCGACGGAGAATGTTGACGATGGTGTAGCGATGGCGCTTCATGATGAAAGAATGAGTAAATTGAGCGATGTACCTTCCTTTTATACTTTTCCCAACTACCTTGATGAAATGTGAAGTTAGTATGAAGTTGGGAATGATAGAGTTGAATTCGCCGATTGTTGACGCGCAGCCAGATGCGATTTCCAATACGTGAATGTCTTTTCATATAGAAGTATTTCAAGTCCTTCATGATATGATGTAGAGATTGAAAATGACGATAAGATAAAGCAAACTCTCTTCTCACATTTCCAGTTGAATCTTTGAAATAGACGTTTCGATCATGATCCGTTTCAATACGTTGTAGGGAATCTAATTTCCAACTCATGATGTGTGGTAGTCATGTCTGATTAAGATTTGCATAGTAGGGCGATGAACTCACGACGAATAAATGTCATGATGGAGCGATGTATGTATCTTCTATACTTCTCCCAATTGTATTTGCGAAATGAGAAACAGTTTGCGGAATGAGAATGGTAGATTTGAATTTCATTTCTGTAATGTTGAAGCCAAACTTGATCACCCAAGGAGATGAATCTTAATGTTTCAAAATATTCCAAATCCCTCATGATATCATTGAGGTTGACAAATTGTCGCCATGTTAATGTAATTCCTCTTGATGTATGACCATGAGAATTTTTGAAATGTACGTTTCCATCACGATCAACTCTGATATATTGTAGAGAGTCCAAAATCCAAGTCTTCATGATGTTATGCAAAGTTGCAGATTAGCAATATAAAAATGTCGTTTTATCATATTTTGCTTAGCAATGCGGCTACAAAGAGATTTACTAGTAATCGAGCCGCACTCTTTTCTACTCCCATTGATCATGCACAACAGCTAAATGGAAATTGGGAAGTGGGTGTCACTCAACTTGTTTATAGCAACTGTGTCTATACTTTTGATCATGAGGTGATGACTATTAATATGAGGCGTACAGCTGCTTATCAATGTGAAAAGGGGTGCCGAGTATACATTCCACAGTGGCCAAAGAAAGATCTCTTATCATGTAAAAAGTTTATATATGATTTCTTGAATAAAGCGAGTAAACATATTGTCCAATTTACTCCGCACAATGATGATTATAATTATGTACATCATGTAGTTGAGAAAGATTGGATTGTTGGTTTAAGTCCAAGTTTAAGAAATGATTTAGGCTACCTCGCTAGCGCCTTAACAAGCTATGATAATTTTAACGTTAATTACCACATAAGTGGTCATAAACAGTTAATATATCGAGAGGAAGCTTATTATGTAGATCTTATTCCAAGAAATGAGAAGACGTTGGTGAAGAAGATTGTGATTAAGCCAAGAAAGACAAACATGACTCCTGAAACATTATTGAAGAAATTTAATTATCTCCTTCGAGTTGATGGCAAACAAGTGGCAACATTGACTTATATTAAATCATCTAATCATATTGCAATAAGCAAATTAAATGATGATGATCTAGTATTAGTTTGTTCAAAAGATTTTCATCAGTTCTTACGACATCGTTCTGCAGCTGTTCATGGAAAATCTGATATGCAACATTTACCATGTGAAAGGTCAAATCAATTTGATACAGAATGGAGCGTATCTTTATACAGAAAGTGTGTAGAGCCTTTAGGTGGTATCTTACATGAAACAAGAGTGTTGATGCCTCGCATTATTACTTCGGTTAAATTGGTTGTAGATTATTTAAATGAAGTGATTAATGAGCAACATATTTCATTTTCTGAAAAAGAAGGTACTTTGTCTCTCACTATAAGTGGAAAAGGTATTGAACTAATTATGGATAAAACTCTAATGGACATTTTGGGTTTTGACCAAAATATCTTTAAAAGTGGTACTGTAACCAAAGCTAGCGCAGACATGTCGCTATCGCGTCGTATTAACTATTTTCAGATATATTCCAATATTGGTGAAGATGTACGTGTGGGAGATGTTGAAGCTCCATTGCAAGCAATGATACCATACCAGCCAAAGAGCTGCAGTATTTTATCTGAGCATACTTTCAAGAAAGTGCATTATACAAAGCTGAAATCAAACTACATCCCACAAATTGATATTGCCATTTATGACGATGCTGGTGCGTTGATTCCTTTTCATAAAGATGCTGTGACAAGTATCACACTCCATTTCCGAATGAAGAGTTAATGCAAACGTATGCTAATATATTTTTCCAATGTGAATAATATGGAAAGTGAAAATAAGGACTCGTTTCTAATCTACTTGCCCAGTAATGCTTCTATGAATAAATTTCCCAAAAATAAACCATCAGACTATCGAGTAGAATTAAATCGGCCACTGCATTTAGAAGGTGAATGGGAGGTTGGCGTTTCTAGTATTTGCTATGATAGCAATATTCAGAATGTGAATGATTTGGAAGAAATGATATTGACTCCTCGCACCCATGATGGAATAACGATGAATAATGCATTTCAGTTCCCATACAATTTAACATCAGATGGAAAGTGGAACTATGAATGGATTCAGATGAAATCAGATTCTTATGAACCATTTGGGAATGAGAAAATTATTAAGGCATTCAACAGTGGTAATACTTCCATCATGAAGAATAAAAATCAGAAAGCTTATGAGTTTACTATCTATCATTGGAGTGGGAGACAGTTCCTCCGCTTTCATTCTTTTACTAAAGGTCTTACGCTGAGGTTGGATAGTGAATTCTATCCACATCTTGGTTTTGGTCATGGACTACATCTAACGTCAATTGCTACTGCAAATGTTAAAAAAGTTTATTCAAATCGAATCAACAAATTTCATTATAGATTTAAAATATTTGATGAAGATGTTGTAGAATGCGAAGAACGCATCATTTTGAAAAAGCGTGGTGTTCAACCTTTATCACTTATTGAGTTAGTAAAACGATGGAATGAGACTGTGGGTAAGAAGTATGGAGAGAAAATTATGGCGGACAAAAATAAGTTGGTTATTCAGAAATATAATGACAAACTTACAATTTATTTCTCTCCAACCTTGCGTCATTTTGTAAGACATTATACACCTATTATTGGAAGCGGTGTGGTGTATGGTTCTCATAAATATCACACTAAAGCTGATTCAGTTAATGATGAATGGTGGGTGGACATCTATGGCGATCGCATCAAGAAAATTTACCAGTCTTATGAAGAATCTAAAGTTGCTATCAATATAATGCCGCGTCTATATCATACAGTTGAAAGCTTCATTCATGTAGTAAATCCTTATATACAACAGAAGTTGAAGCATGTGATGAAAAGTAAATATGATGTAAAGACACACCACATTTCGTTTTCAATTGAAAATCAACGCGTTGTTCTGAGACCAGGTGATGACATTCAATGTCAATTGAGTAAAAATTTGAAAAAACTCTTTGGTTTTTCAATGCTACAAACTGTGTTTGCTGCTGCGCATACGATTGGTATAGAAACACCAATGACACTTGATAAACATGAACAGCACCTTTACATTCAAAGTGATTTGATTCTACCTATTTCTGTTGGTGAGAAAAAAGAATACATTTTACGCGATTTCATTCATGATAAAGACGCTTCATATGGAATAGTCGAGAAGATGTTTGAATCTATTTTCTATCATCCCGTCATCAAACAAACTATACCCTCTATTGCTATCAAAATTACCAATGGTTTACAAGAGTGCATCCACGTGAAAGATACTAAATCCCTCGTAACTTTAGTGTTTCGGAAAACAAAGTGAAGTCATTGTGATATGTTTATTGAAATAAAAATATGTATATGAAAAAGTCTTTTCACAGATATAGGGGGAATGGGCTGACTGTAGGCATATATTCACAAGGAAGAAACGATCTCATGCGATACATAAAACAACCATGTATATCTACAAAAAGCAACATCAAAATACTGAGTTAAAGTTGATTATGTCAATACATCTCCTGAATGTGGTAGCGTGAGTTTTATTCTTTTGGGTGGAGGTATGTTTGTGTCAGGATGTCCATGTGGAAGAGATGTGTTATGTCCTATCCAACACTTCTTATCCTCCCATGCTGAAAGTGCTCGTTTCTTAAATGTGTACGTTTTCACAGTATGAACTTGAGATTTTAAGATTGTCATATTGACAAACGTTATAGTTTTATTTTTATAGGCCTTCTTATAGGACCGATGTTTCATTTTATGAACAATGGATTTTGATATACCTTTAGCACGCTTAATACTATCTGCACATTCTTTTAGTTTCATGGAATACATTTTAGGACGGAGGAGAATCATTTCATCTATTTCCTTTCCTGCTGTTTCATCCTTAAAACAACCAAGTTTGGCTTTATTCTGTATGGAATAGAGTGGATGAGTGGGATTGTAGTTAGATGTGTCGAAATATTTTTCTAATGACTTACCTACTTCATTAAAATTTAAATCTTTTTGAGTGGTAATTCCTAAAAAGAAACTATCTGTATCACCACCCAGCAAGCGAACCTCTTTTACGAGAGGGCATGGTTTTAATATTTTGTAGAAGAGTTGATACATTTCAAGCTTGGAATAATCTAAAACGGCTTGCCCAATATAGATGGGTTTGCACAACTCAACTTCTGATTTAATCATTTTAACACCTACAAGATCCTCATCGATGATGTCTCTATCAATGAAAAGAGGTGATGAGGTCAATTTGTGATATTTTTTTTCATCAACGACTAGTTTGTAATTCATACGTTTTCTAACATCCTCCATGGTCTTTCCGAATAGACTGTTATTCTTATATTTATAAAAATCCTTTTCAAAATTATTTTGGGCGAGTGCACGTTTTTGACTGTTACTATCTATGTAGGGTTTGAGGAAGGCTTTCTGTCTAAATTTGATAATGCGGTGAACTGACTTTAGAAGCATGCCCATTTCTAAATAGAATTTTAATATGCAGAAGTGTACGAAATAATTTTTCTTATCATATTGGGTGAGTAAAAGTTTGCGGCATGGTTTGTACCTTGGCTGTCCACACTCTGTTAAGTTATTATGAAATTGTGACATGAATGGTGAAAACATATCTTCAGTCACTTCGCCAGATTCAGGTGCAAGTGGGAAATCAGCAGTTTTATTTTTAATACTATTTGGATAAATCAAATCCACTTCAAAATAATATCCCCAATCACCTTCATCTGGAATCTTCAGTATGTTTGAAGGGTTGGAGTAATACTCAAGCTCATTTTGATTTAACCAACTAAACTCGGAATGAGGTAGTGGTTTAGACAGTGAACTGCCATATAAATTATTTTGGTCATAGTACTTTAGGTGGATATGATCATCACCTACTGTTTCAGATTTTATATGATGTTTATTTACAAATGTGAGACCACCGCGTATTCCGCGCTCAAATATATTATACATCTCCGGGTCTTGTAAGAGATGAATGGTCTCACCAGTCATTTTAAAGGCTGATTTAAAGGACATGGCTGGTAGACTGACAAAGTGGACAGGATCTAATTTGTCTTCTTCTAATGCCACTCGTCGAAACTCCTGAAAGACATCAGCCAGCAAAATGACATCTAATTCTAAGTAAGCGATCATATAATCGCCAAACGTTTTACAATTAAATTTTAACCATGCCTCTTGAGCATGTTCATAGTCCTCTACTGGACAATCTTCACCCGTCAAATCGTTTTTGAATTTGTCAATGGAAGGAAGGGTTGTTTCATTTAGTTTAGACATTGAGCTAAAATACGCATAAGGAAAGACTCCTTTGCGAGTGATTATTTCATCCGTTAAGTTTGGATAGTGTTTCTTCAAAGTTTGACTATGGGGAAGAAACTTGAGATTACGAACGAGAGAAGCTAGTGACGCTGACATGAATTGAAATGAATCTAAAAATTTTATTTCGAAGAAGACTGTCTTATTTTCTTTAGTTTTATCTACTGGTACTTTTGCTGTCATTGCCATGAATTTTTCTCTCGTTTGTGCTATTACATTAAACTGCCACGATTTCATCTGGCTCAACCCTCCTTTTATGAGCATATGACTGTCATAGCCCTTAAAGTTATGGAAAATGACGGGTAGTACACGACGTCTCAACCTAAGTGAAAAGTTACATTTGGAGCAGAGTGCGTTTCTAAATTTACCAGTGATGTGATCATGATCACGCACTTTCTTAATTTTATCATCATCAAACGTTTTATGACATTTAGGACAGGATGTGCAACTTTCAAATTTTTGTTTGTCTTCATCTGACATATGTAGTGACTTACGCTGCAATTGGGAATCATATGATTGTTGAAATTTAGCAGCTTTATCGAGAAATTCTAGAAATTTTGAAATACAATCTTCACCTTGCCAAGTATGCATTTTGTTTTGTCTATTCCTAAAGTGGTCATGCCATACTTCATAGCAGGATATGGCTGCTGGCTTGTGGATGATATCATCAATGTAGCATTCTATGTCTGCGTAAATGACACGCAGGGGACTTAATTCGTCACCATTATCCCTATGTGAAAATATTTTATCTTTGGGCATGCGTTCCATTTGTAATTTACCTCGCTTGCACCATTCATAGTGAGTTTCAAATTTATCTTTACTCCAAAAGGAGCGGATGCAGCGGTCGCATACAAAATGTTCACCTCTTTTAGAGTGCCCCAAGTGAGTGTACAAGCGAGAGATTTTGGGAATACCACAGTAGTGCCATTCCTCGCTATCATCTTGTTTTACTAATATGAGGTTGACTACACGTTCATAACAAGTTGAACGTGAATTATAGCGGGCACCCTTCAACCCCTTCTCCCACACGTGAACGACAATTTTAATCTGATTATGTTTTTCGAACGTTTCTACATCTTTGATTTTCATGTTGTTACTATCACAACCTTCAAAGTCTAGTTCATCCTCCCACTGTCTATAGCTATAGGTATGATTTCGATTCGCGTTGATATCATTATAGTGAAGGATGGATAGGACTGCATATTTGAAACACTGTGATTTACAATCGAAATTGATGACAGCTTTCTTATTATACAACGTTTTTGGTAGTTTAAATGTGCCTCGAGCTGCATGACTTTCTAATAGGGAAATTTTGAATATGGCTGAGTCCACACCATCAAAAATGAGAGCGCTGTCGCGTTCATTGAATTTATCTACATTTGATTTTAAACATTGAATGTGAAAATTTAGCCAAGACTCGCAGTCCACAACTTCGGTTGCGGAAGAGGAAGGAACATGAAACTGTATTCTCTCCGTCACTTGACCCGTTTGAAAATCTATCTTAATATATTTTAGTTTGAGGTAGATGAGCGCCTTCATTCTAAAATTGTCTAAATTGTTGAAGAGCGCTTCGATAATGTTAGAATTTTGAAGGAGCCACTCAGGAAAATCTACTATTTGAGTATTGGACTCCATGCAGTAGTCGCGTACTAAATTATTATGTGAAACATTAATGAGGGAGATGGTAGAGGTACCGTTGGTGTAGTGATCATTTGCATGCGTGTGTTGAAGTCTGTGCGAAGATCGCTCAAAGTGACTATCAAAAGAAAGAGGGCACAAATCGCAAGGAAAGGAGATGTCATCGTCAGAATCAACTTCACCTCCGGAGATTGACGCCGCTTTGCGTTGACACACACGTTGTTTGATGTGTCGAAGGAGACTGTGCTTCCTTGTAAACATATGTCCGCAGTCGGCACATTCCCACTCGTTGCCTTGCCGCGAGAGTCCTGAGCTGGAACTCACATCACCTGAAAGAGAAATCATTCTTTCATCTCTGTTCAAGCCTCAGTGTAGTGTTACAACCTACCTTGACTCAATAACTCTAAACTTTCCTCGAGAAGAGAGGGCGTTGGTGATGAAGTTGATGCCTGAAATTGAGGAAGATGCTATTAGTCACACGTTTGAGGGAGATGAGAGAGGAAATCTTTAACTTACCATTTTAATGAAATATGATCAGACAGAATAATAGTCAAAGAGAGAGATCGTGCGTTCGTCACTTGTATGATTCATAGATTAAATGAAATGACCTGAATGTCACTTTGCTTACATACTTTCATTCTCTTCATTCATTGGATGTTCATGCTGATTGGCTGCTTGTGTATACTTAAGAATTAGAAAAATGTTAAAGTTATCATTATTCAAAGTCAGCATTTCAAAGACAACATGACAAGTCCTCCAACAACACCAAATACCGCATTGGAGTTCTCCTCTCCATGTACATCAGCAAAGGTGCTCGTTACACCAAATGCACCAAGAAAGGCGAAGGTGGAGAAGACATACAATCACGACAATATACGAAAGTTATCATTATTGGAGGACGATGAAGAGGAGTTGCCCGACCTAGCAGGCATACGGTGGAAATATTTACAATATGATGCCGAAGGGGTGATGGAGATGACCAGCAAGTCGCACTTACATCAAATATGGGAGTGGTACACCTCTAACTCCCAACCGCGAACCGTGGCGGAGTGGGCGTACATTGAGAAAGTGAGGGACGCTGCAGAAGAACGTTTAAAGCAGCTCAACTGTTTTTGTGATCTATGTGAAGTCAGACTCTGGGACGATATTGACGATGAAGACCTTTTGAAATACATCCCATAATAAATGTTTATTTCGTATTATCTTTGCTTTCATACTGACTTACTTGAATGGGGTTTTAGTGAATAATTTAACCATGTATACTTTTTCATTTGGAAATAGTAGCACGCTTAGTCTAACTTGTAAATCTTAAAACATTTCATATGGGCGATGATGGTAGATGAAATAGTGTTAAATAAAATTAAGATAGCTTACACTTCTGATACAGGGATAGCAATCGACTGCGATCCATGTGTAAAGAGCTTGTTAGACTACGGATGGGCTTAAGTGGGTGATTTAACCATGTATACTTTTTCATTTGGAAATAGTAGCACGCTTAGTCTAACTTGTAAATCTTAAAACATTTCATATGGGCGATGATGGTAGATGAAATAGTGTTAGATAAAATTAAGATAGCTTACACTTCTGATACATGGATAGCAATCGACTGCGATCCATGTGTAAAGAGCTTGTTAGACTACGGAAGAGAGAAGTGTGTTATGTTGCGTGTGGCGCGTGAGTGTCCTCCCATTTCATTCCATTCATCAATTCGTCTCATTGATAGAGACAGGTAGAACTCATGGTTCTCATAGCGTATGCAATGGAAAGTTTTAGGCAACCTTCGACAGTTGGCTAAATGTCACCCTGGCGCGAATGCATACTACGTTGAGACAGAGGCAATCACTTGCAAACATGACGCAGAGAGGTTTAACAAGATTGACCATTGCCGAATGTCCCTTGCGGTATACATAGCTACGGGTTTCACCGCCGCCCTTTACAGGAACGCCCGTCGAAAGGAAGTATTACACCGAACTTCATTTGCAACGTTCAAGTTGACTGATAGCAGATTCAACTTAATGATAGTATTCGCCAGTCCGAAGACTGCCCAGGGCAAACCGCGTGGAGGTTCTATCATGTCTTGCCCCATGGTGGCCCTTAAGAGAGCCGATGGTTCGTTCTCGGGAGTAACGTCATCTTACACCCTACCAATTCTGCTGAGAGAGTCTTTGACTCTCTCTTTGGTAGCACTGTCGACTTCCACACTAGCTGGCACATGGCTAAAAAGTGGAATGTAGCGCCATTCCGTTGGATTGACAGCAGTTGCTGTCATCGGATTGCCAATCCGAGCAAGATTATTAAAAACTCTGTCTTGCTCCTCTAGCCTGACAAACTCCTCAAATAAATTTCGCGGCCTTAACTGCGGTCCGCGAGGAGAGCTGACTTGACTGTTCGGCGTCTGCATGATTGAAATGAAATGAAATGAGAGGCAGTGGTTTATATACCCCTCTAACGCGACGCAACGTTCAAGTTGACTGATAGCAGATTCAACTTAATGATAGTATTCGCCAGTCCGAAGACTGCCCAGGGCAAACCGCGTGGAGGTTCTATCATGTCTTGCCCCTAGGTGGCCCTTAAGAGAGCCGATGGTTCGTTCTCGGGAGTAAATTGATGGGGTGGTGAAGGCAGGCAAAGATCTGCAATGAAAATGATATGTATTAGAATAGGATATACAATCTTATTTGCTTTTCACTTACCAAGTTAGTCATCCTTAGGCAGTCTCGCGGGCTTCCTGATTGAAAATTTGTGCAGATGCCCGCGCATTCTTAGTGTGGCGTGGAGGCATTTCTTGCTCGGATGTCCATGATAGCATACAATGCTTTCGTCCAGGCTTTTATTGACGAGGACTTCGCCGGCCAGATGGTTATCCCGAATAGGGATGTGGAACTCAAACAAACGATCCTCATTCACACGTTCCCACTCATCCCTCATGCGCTCCAACTTCTCACACGCCTGCCTCTCATCACCCCGCCGAGCCACAGTCCTCTCCAACTCAACATTCCTCGCTCTCAACACACTCATCTCCTTCATCATCTCCTCAAACTTCGCTTCTGCCTCTCCCATTCTCCTCTCCGCAGCACTCGCCCTCTTCTCACACTCATCATTCTTGTCTTCCAACACTCGCACATTCTCCTTCAACTCTTTCACAACACGCCTCATACGGATATTCTCATCTGCCACCTCCTTACATTTCACCTCCTTCATTTTCAGCTCACTCAACTCACTCAACGTTCTCTCATTCACCTTCTTCAAACTTTCGTAGCGATCTACCAACAAAGCATGTGCCGCTTGCTGCGACACATGCTTCTTTTCCATGTCCTCATCCCACCGCGCCGACTGCTTCCGTACCCCACCACCCTTCACTATTGGGGAAGATGAGCTCTTCGGGGGGTCGGTGATGACGATGTCTGACACCTCCGATGACGAAGAGCTCAACTTCCTCACACACTTCCTCACTCGCTCCCTATCCAAATCCACATCATCCTCATCATCACTCTCAAACACTCTCTTCCGCCACTTGTCAGCCTTCAAACCGGCCACAGCATTCTCTACCTCATTCTCCACAGCATTCCCACTAGCATTCTCCACAGCATTCCCACTAGCGTTCTCAACAACATTCCCACTAGCATTCTCAACAACATTCTTGGCCTCTTTCTCCAACATTCGCTCCTTCTCAGCATTCATCAACTCCACAAATCTCAAATCGGTCACCAACCCTCCTGTACACTCACCATGCCTCCGATAAAACTCGGCCTCCTGCCCAACAACCAACAGCACCCTGCACTTCACACAGGCAACCCTATTCAGGATAACCATGTGGTCGGCCCCTGCCTTCCTTATGTGGTCCCTGAGACCGTCTCGGCGGTTGATTCGACCGCATACGCACATTTTAATGTGAAACTTCTTATTTCTATCATTGTTCACCATTTTTGCTGTCAGTACTCAGATTTCTCGTTAACTGTAAGATAATGAAATTAATATAAGTTTTGAATCATGTAGTACAGTCATATTCCTAAAGCATTACACTTAGTCAGGAATGATAGATGTGAGTGTAGTGAGTGGCACTCGATCCCGTCGACAGCCCGAAGGCCTTGTACTGATCACTAAGGAAGTGAGAGATCTTCCCCGATACCCGCTTTTTACAGCTGAAGACATCATTGTCACTGCCCTAACCCCAAAGCTGCTTAGACACTTTTAAATTTCAAATCTGATAAGCAGATTTGAATGTAGTAAACAGCCTAAATATCATCTTCATCATTCAACATTCAACTTAGTCAAACATTCAAATACATATCAACCTAGTGTGTGATGATAGATGTGAGTGTAGAGAGTGGCACTCGATCCCGTCGACAGCCCGAAGGCCTTGTACTGATCACTAGGGAAGTGAGAGATCTTCCCCGATACCCGCTTTTTACAGCTGAAGACATCATTGTCACTGCCCCGAAGTGGTAACAGGAACGCCGAGTCAAAGGTAGTGATCAGTAGCTGGGATCTAACCCCTCAAAGCTGCCTTAGACTTAGTTAAATTTCAAATCTGATAGCAGATTTGAACTCAGGATACTTGAAAACCTTAGTCTATATGTTAAAACTTTGAAAAAAGTGAAAATTAAGAATTTTTAAAAAATTCCGCATTTTACTACTCATACTACTTTTAAAAAATTTTATCAGTAGTAAAGACACTATCAAACTCTATCATACAAACTTTGAAGTAGCAAGATAGCTTGCCTACTTCAAAAGATAGAGTCCTTTGAAACACCCGATATCGGGAGCTCAGAGCGACGACCGTCGCTTACCTCGTCTTTCGATGAAGTGATCAGACTTACGTTGTCGGGGGTTTATACACGTATATGCTCGGAAGAAAACTTAAAATGGCTCTATCTCCGAAAGTATTCATCGTAGCGACATGCGGTTTGTTGCAAACGATTCGTCTCATCATTCTTTACAATATCACACCTGAACCATTCTCATATGACCACGGGAAGTTGGTCCGTCAGCACATGTCCATGTAACATGCCACAAGTGAAAAAATTCCTAAGTGTGAGAGCTCCAGTGTGGTGAAAATTTTGAAAAATTTAAAACTTCCGAATTTCGACCTGGGACCGTCACCAAAACATTTTTCATCAAATTTCACTGACCTCCCCCCCCCTCATTCAGAGAAATTTGATGAAAAATGTTTTGGTGACGGTCCCAGGTCGAAATTCCACACTTTGGAAAATTTTCAAAATTTTACCCATACAAAGTCACTCTGACACTTAGGATTTTTTCAGGTGAGCGAGCTCCGACCTAAAATCTTAAATGGCGTCTCACATCTAAACGAAGACAGATAGGAACAAGCCGATTCTTTCACTGAATTTGTCTCACTCTTAGCTTTCAAACGAGCTATCGCACGACAAAATCCGTCCACTGGAACCAAAGTTAGAAGATTGCTGTCGGGGGGGGGGGGAGGTCAGTGAAATTTGATGAAAAATGTTTTGGTGACGGTCCCAGGTCGAAATTCCACACTTTGGAAAATTTTCAAAATTTTACCCATACAAAGTCACTCTGACACTTAGGATTTTTTCAGGTGTGCGAGCTCCGACCTAAAATCTTGTAACCGCTCTAACTTTTGAACGGCTGGTCCGATTGACTCGCAACAAAAAATGTCGTCGAGCAGTTTTTTCTCCTCTTTCAAACGAGTAGCTGTAAGACAAAATCCGTCCACTAGAACCAAAGTTAGAAGATTGCTGTCGGGGGGGGGGCAGGTCAGTGAAATTTGATGAAAAATGTTTTGGTGACGGTCCCAGGTCGAAATTCCACACTTTGGAAAATTTTCAAAATTTTACCCATACAAAGTCACTCTGACACTTAGGATTTTTTCAGGTGTGCGAGCTCCGACCTAAAATCTTGTAACCGCTCTAACTTTTTAACGAAGACAGATAGGAACAAGCCGATTCTTTCACTGAATTTTTCTCACTCTTAGCTTTCAAACGAGCTATCACACGACAAAATCCGTCCACTGGAAGCCAAAATCGAAGCAAGCTGTCCAGAGGGGGGGGGGACGTCAGCCGAAAATTTTTTCTCTCCGATTGACATGAAACTCACCCTACCGATGCAGAATTTCACGCTGAATCCGAATCTGGCCTCCGTTTTCTCATCCGATGCTTCGTTTGGGCGTTACACACCAAAACGTCCCAAATTCTAACTCTGTCGTTTTTCGAAAAATGTTGAAAATTTTTTCTCACCGATTGACTTGAAACTCACCCTACCGATGCAGAATTTCACGCTGAATACGAATCCGACCTCCGTTTTCTCATCCGACCACTCCTTCCACTCGAAACAACCCATTTTACAACCCAACATTCAGCAGATTGCACCAAAAACATCACACACTATAGCCTCAAGACTAATCCTGGCGGTCGCCCACGTCAACCTAGACGGTCGCCCACGTCAACCAGGCGGTCGGACCAACTCACCCGAGTCTCACACTCTATCGTTCCAGAGGGGGGGCGTCAGCGAACATGTTGTGAACGTGGACCCACCTGGCCGGCACACCACGACAGACCACAACCTCTGTCGTTCCAGAGGGGGGGGACGTCAGCGAACATGTTGTGAACGTGGACCCACCTGGCCGGCACACCACGACAGACCACAACCTCTGTCGTTCCAGAGGGGGGGGGACTCAGACATGAAGCACCACGGCGGCCGACCACGACACTCTGCCGTGCCAGAGGGGGGGGGACTCAGCGATGGCGGCCATCTTGCGCTATCCAGAAGTGGAGTTTTACTTACTACTGAGGTCATGGAAAATTGCACCATTTAGCGGCCATAGGGATCAGATATCTTTGCTATTGTCCTCTCTTGTCCAGAGAGGACAATAGATGACTAGGATGGCACTACCTTGAACTCTGCGGGTCTAGTTCTCTGTTTTTATTTTAAGATAACGTCTGATGTAAATACCGCCTACAGTTGATTGACCTACAGTTTTCATGCAGAATCCACATGAGAGAAGTCACTTATTTGAATTTGAATGAAATTGGACCTTTGACAAAGCCTGTAGACGACATAAAAGAAGATGATAAAAATTGTTCTTGTGCCCACAGACTTAAGATTCATGCTTATATTCTTTGCATTATTGATCTTCATAACCCATTGCAAACGATCATAAACAGAGTGATATTCCAGCATGCTTCCAAACGATTCTACAAGTGAATTTGTGATTTCATCTTTATTTGTCGGCCATGTCATTGATTTTCATAAATCAATAATCGTTTCGAATGAATTATCTTTCATGTTATCAAGACACTAGTCTCACGCTATAAAACACCCAAATACACTGCTGTTTGCCAGTTTATCAAGAATTTTCTCTTTTATTCGTTAGACTTTTCCTGTCTAATCGTCCACAATTAACACTACATTTACAATCATTTCAGTTAATGTTCATTGATGCGATGATATAACGTCAATGAGAGATGCAGCTCTCGTCCAATTTTGCGTACGTCCAATGTGAGCAAATATTAAGTATTGAAAATTTTCCTTGTGATGAGTCCGCAAACAGATTTTCAAAACTATGCAAAACTAAATGACGCATTCACAAATGGCTCTGCTATGAATAAATATTGTCTCCGTCATGAATAGATGTTGGAGGTATTTCATGTCCGCTCTAGATAACATAAGCATCCAACAATCCGACCTTTATATTAGCACATATAGGCCTGCTCCTTTAGAATCCACAGACATAATGAACTTCAGTCACTTGTGGAATCGTTATTGGAAATATTATCAATTGTCGACCTTGCATGTATCCATTGTAATTCCACAGAAGTTTCTGAAATGCATGCGCACCCTGAGCGGATAAGAGTATGCATATGGCAATTCATGGACAACACCTCACGTCGTTGTTGTTAGCTCAGTTGTAATATCTCTACGCGTTCAGATTTGTGCACTGACGCAGGTATATTAGGACTAATTTTGGCAGTTACAGCAGTAATTTTCCCGTTGACTATAAAGAAATCATATTGATACATGGGATCAGCCTATGAAAACATGCCTGTAGAGAACGAATATAGAAAAACAAAAGTCGTGAAGTTCGCAACACCTCCCGCTTTGAGTTTCGGTTTGATTTTTCTAATGTTTTCTTGAATTCAACATAGACATTTTCTTAGGTTCCTGTTATTATCAAATGAATGTCAAGTGATTCTGTGTTCGAAAATTGAAGAGTTGTCATCCTTTAAACGCTCCTTTGATGCGAATATGCAGTGGTCCAATAATGATTTCAACATAATTTTGATTGAATTTTGAACATGCCACTTCTCACACTGCTTTCTTTTGATGGTTATTTGCTGTCTTCTTTTATTGAACAACATTCTATGTTTGTTTTATTATTTTCATTCAAAGCATTGCTCAAGGTTATTGATTTGCTTAGAAAGAACATATACATGCATATTTAAATTGTTTTATTTTAAAACTTGTGTTTATCCATATTAATTTGCTTGAAAATTTCAAAGATGGGCGTTATGGGGCATTCAATTTAAATGAAACACTTACTGTTGCCTCGTAGTGATGCTTATCCACTTCCGGGGCGATATTTTGTATCTCAGAATAGCAATTTCCACTCATATCAGGAGCAAGATAACCATCGCCATTTGGAATTAAGTTTGTTACTTCCAAGTGGTAGTCCGAAATTCCGGAATAATCATCCTTCCATCCATTCCAAGAAACAACGACAGAAGACTAAAAAGCAAATTCAAATAGCAAAAAGCAGATAAAAAGATGACGGAAAACAGAATTTTCCTTCACCCAAGATATCCATTAAAACAGCAAATCTTTCCAACGTTTCGCCTCGGTTTTGAAATGGAGTGTAAAGAAAAGGACCCTTAAACTGCACATTTATATCATGGCAATTTGATTTATTCTCAGTCAGTTCAACATTTCGCCTGACAGTTCAGTTATTTAGATTTCTATGTAAAATGGTTCAATCAATGCAACTCAAAGATGGATCTATAGAATGTCCATCCCGATCTTCTATCTGGTCAAATCTATGCAAGGTTTCAGAATGCAGGGAGTTAATTTATGGTCAAAAATCGGTGACTCTGATGCGTAGGAACGCTCAAGCCTCCAAAGAAAAAAAGCCTCCTTTAAAAGAAGAACTCCAATTGGCCGCTTTGAGATAGAACATGCTTGTGATAAAGATAAGTTTCTGCCACTGTTTTGTGCATGCACCATAGATCGAAGTAAATAGTAGGCAGAGTGTCGACTCAAAAAAGTATCTGCATACAGTGAAAAGTTTTATATGAAAATATTCAGTTTTTTACGGAGATTAGGTTCCTGCGGTCCAAAAAAATAAGTTGATTAGTTTTTAAAAAGCTTACTTTTTGTAAATTATTCCTGTGTTTGTATACAAGTGAAGTGAAGCCTGACACAGGATAATGCTGCTCATGTCATGCTTGACTTGTCATCCCTCATTCACTTAATCTAAGAGAGGAGCAGTAAACAAAAACTTCTTCATGTCATTAAAAATGCAATCGCATTTATGAATAGGAAATCCTATGATAATCTTGGAATTTTTCTGTATGAATGGGATGGTGACGGGACAAAAAAAATCCGTCCCATCAACAAGCCTGCCGAATAGACGCTTCTGTAAGAAAATTTGTTTTATAGGAACAATGAATTATCATGTTTCTGATCGGCGATGAATGCGGTAATGTGATTCAATGTGGATAAAGTGGCCCAACATGTTGGTGCTTGCCCACTGTAGGGAGCTTACCAAATCTTAATGTGTTAAACTCCATAGATAAATGATTATGATCAAAAATATGCTGAAGACATTCCATGTAAAAAATCATGGCTCTTGACTTATTAGTTTTCAGTTGACAAGCTAAATATAGAAAAATTCATTTTAACAAAAAAATTGCAATCTGCGTCCCATTGGATTGACACGTGTTTCTCTTTGATTTTGTCTGACAAGAAGAGGAGCTCACTAGAACACGGCAGACGCGCAGATTTGTAGTGGACATAGGGTGTGAAACATTCTGTGAAAGTCTCATTTTCGGCCTCATTCCCTGTAGAAACTCTTCTGGATGCCGCACTAATGGGAAAGTTATCCGTGAAAACTTTTCCAATGGTTATTCGGTTGTCATTTGGAGGATCGGTCTGCTATGACAGTACCGATTTACCAGATATTTTCTTCCTCTTAAATTTCTTACTAACTTACTAGCCCAGGATACATTTGTTTCTTCAGAAGTACTGTAATTACTGCTCACGATGATGAAGATGGTTTCTCAAGATGTGATTATATTACCTTTTTCGTGTAGTCTTCTGAAACTGAAAACAGAATTTCACTTGTCGATGAACCGCAGCCTTCTGCAACACAATGATATGGAGGATCATAATCGAAAACAATTTTCCCAGATTGAGATACAGATTTTCCATGGAAATACCGAGTCTCCATTCTATCATAATCCAGATTCTTTACTTTTATGTAACCGCCATTTGAAGCATCAATTTTGAAAAATACACTGCAAGTAGAGTGACAAATTTGTTCACGATTTACAACGAGTCGCGTGGTTGGAAATGAAATTAGTTATATGTGTAAACGTCAACTGGGTCACAATAAAGCAAACGTGAAACACAGTCATTCATAGACAGCCGAGTTTCAATTATGATGTACTCACTATGCACGTGTCGCGTTTATCACTCGTTCAATATTCGCCTATTTAATCTTCTGTAACAATCGCTTCAAATTTCTTCAATATTGCGTGCCTGAATGATAGCATGGTTGCATTCAAAATGCTCATTTCCAAGTCGGGTGAATAATACAGCAGGTATTCTTTGCAGTTTAATAGCTCAAAACTGTGAATGGCAAACAATGTGAAGTATCCTTTGAAGAAAACGGCATGCGTCTTTCTGTTCACCAATGAACACTAGCGCTTGCATTTTGATAAATGAAACTGATCATTGTATATTCGAAAGAGTTCAGACAATGATGACTATGATTTTTTAAATGTCAATAAATTAATGAAATTCATATCTGTGCAAATACTCAAACAGCACCTAAAGCAATCTAAAGAAATATGATCTTGAGATCCATTTATCTGTTGCCATCGGTCGGGACTCTTTATTTCAAGAGTTAAACATGCAATTTTCGACGACCATGTAATCCTCATCATCATCACCGACCGTTGTTGGCATATTACTACACGTTATATCATATTGGAATATAACTACACGTATGCGGTTGTAGAGAATTGCACTTTTAATTTTTGAGATGTCATCTCCTCTAGGTAGTCAGAGACTTCCAAAACGTCAGGTGGTCATGAGACTTTCATTTCAATGTCATCAATCTACACAAATTTATACACAAAGATTCAGAAGAGATTATCGGTAAAATCAGTGATTAAACGGTGTTAATTTTATTACTGCAGTATGTGTACATTATCCAATAATACTGTCTAATTAAGTGCATGCATAACAAAGGATTCACCAGCAATACATTGCCTGACATGACGTTCATTGCTTTTTTCCTGAATAAGTATTCCTGATTAATTTTTATTTATAAATCGATTTGGTAGTTGTTTTTCACGTAGCACATGTGCATATGTATATATTCATGTGATGACTAAAAGGACAATAAAAAGATATTATTATACTAATAATGCATCTCTTTAAGATTTAAAGGACCGTGAAGATATTATCGCCATAAAACCTTTTTATTGAGCCTGGGACTGTCATTATTTTAGTTTGCAAATTACGGCAGTTGGTAAAACTTTTTTTCGAATCGGACGTGATAAACCAATACTTAAGTAGCTGTCATTCAGATAGCAAAAGATTCATCTTCAAAGAAGGCTACACAAATCGCTTGCTTTCAATCATGCTTACATAATCTTGCATTTGTCTCGCAAGCAGAAATAAAGAAATCATTGTCAGTTAAGAAATAAAAATGAAGAGAATAAGTGGGGATGTGGTAATTTTTTAAAACCAAATCTTGCAAGGACACAAGAAGAAGGTTTTTCACTGAAGGTTTTACCTCATCTCTCCATATCCTTCCATTTTCCATGGCAACATACATTGTACGCTGTAAAGCCGCATTTTGATGAAAGCCTTTTACAAATTCCTTATTGTAATAATTAGAAGAGAATGTATCCGAGGTTGTAGACATATTTCAAAATGACTCTCTCTCTCTCTCTCACTCCATGAACTTACATAAAGCTACATGCGAAACTGATGTTTATCAGTAAATAATCATGTGAATCTCTGTCAATCAATATTCCTATCTATATGGCTTACTCAGTCAGCTTTCTGGGTAGACCTATCATCTTTCAGAATGAGACAAATTAAGACAAAGAAAATATCATTTTTTTGCATAAATAAGAGCCGACAACTTAATTTGTTGAAGAAGATCAAGAGCTTAAAAGCTTCTCAATTTCAAAGAAAGACATCATGTAAGTTTACAAAGCTCATGCGGTCTGGAATACGCCTCCCACTTGTTCATCGGTAAGACTCCAATGTACTCCAACAAGATTGAAAAAGTTCAAAGAAGAATGTCCTTATCCTACATTTACATCATTAGCATGCAAACACAAACATCAAAGTTCTTCCGAAAACTTGAAAATCTAAAATGCCTTACCCGTGTCTTCATAAGGAATAATAGCCGCATTTCTTTTGATAAAATTTTGTTTTTTGCCAGTCTAGACTAATTGATTTTCAATCAGCGGTGCCATCGAGCTATATATATATATATAGTATAGTATGATGTTCAAAAGAATATTTCATAACTAACAGTACTATTGGTTTCACGAATCAACGATCATCAGATGTACAAATTGTGATTTCACATTCTACAAAAAAGGCACTTTAAAATTCAAAGTTAGATGCATAGGGCTATAAAGACAAGAAATTTAGGTTAGAAAATATCATAGGATCATAGATTGATCTAAGTCGAGTGGGCATAGTTATTTCAGGTGGGCAATTATAAACTTTCTACGGTGCCGACATGTGGATATAATCTCAGATTTCTTATTCAGCAAATAAGTGTCTTTGGAGGTCAGAATGTGGAACTTTTCAGCGAGACACAAGGCACATTTTCGAGTTCCGCACTTGTATGGTCTTGATTGCTCGAGCACTTCACATTGTATGTTGTATTCTTCATTTTTGTCATTCAAGTTCCAAATATATTTTGATAATGTTGTTTCGTTCCGGTATTGAAAGTTGGTGAATGATTTTTTGTGTTTTCTGTATCTAGTCTTAAAATCATTTTCTGTTTGTCCAATGTACGTTTTCTTTTCGTTTGTTGTATATAATATGATAAATTATATAATATTAAATTATAAAATATTATATAATGTAATAATAATATAATAATTCGTATATTGTATATATATATAAGTACAGGTCAAGAAAACGGTTTTGGTGAGCTCGAAATTGCGCACGTATTATGACGTACAAATTTATGGCCGAGGCCTTTGTCAAGTACAGCTTTAATGGCTGGCCAGGAAAGCGACGCTAAATCATTCCGCCGTGAAGTGTCACTCAGATTGACAGTGTCAGAAGACAAGCGAATAGACAGCAAAAGATAATAGAAATGTGAATATATCAATTAACGTTCAATATATAGGTGAGACTTGTAGAACTATTACAATCTAGATTTTGCGAGCATCTGAAAGATCAAAACCCTCCCGTGTTTAAGCACCCATCATACTTTTACAACATTGGGGAACCGCAAGCGGAAACTGAAAGATTGCCCTTGTCATGGAAAGTTTTTGACTCAAACCTCCAGCATCCGAACGTCAGACGATCTGTTGAGGCGATGCATATCCGTGAAAGCAGCAACATTCTTATGAATGGTTGTTGGTGACGCCAATTGGATGTTAAAAGGACCCCTTTTTGCAAGCTCCTTCTTTTTATGACCCTCCTTGATCGATTTCATTTGATTTGATTTGATTTCCTTGTGAAGTCTTTTGATCCGCTGAATTTCTATTATCTTTTGCAGTCTATTTGCTTTTCTTCTGACACTGTCAATCTGAGTGACACTCCACGGCGGAATGATTTAGCGTCGCTTTCCTGGCCAGCCATTAAAGCTGTACTTGACAAAGGCCTCGGCCGTAAATTTGTACGTCATAATACGTGCGCAATTTCGAGCTCACCAAAACCGTTTTCTTGACCTATACTTAATTGATTTTCATTCATACAAAAGCATGTACACTGTACAGGATATTAGAATTTCATTTTATAAAACGTCTGCCAGCATATTTTTCATTTAGAATTCATGCCTTGCTAAGTAAGAACTGCAGGAGAGCTCGCTTGCTATATATATAAATCAATAATTATCTCTGCTGAATCTTGACACACATGCAGTCAGTTTAGAATCGGTTTAAGCTGTCAGAAAACTTGATTTTGTTGCAATAACACGTGCAATAATACAGGTGCCAACAAATGGCATCAAAACAGTCATCTTCAAATGGACATATTCCTTGAGTTTTATCACATTTTATTTGTCATTCACTTCAACCTATCTTTGGCTTACGAAAATGTGAATCTTGTTCGTGTCAGATATGAGGAGCATGACAATTGCATTATCACCGTCTGAATTCGCATTTGAAATTTCAGTTCGCTTAGTACCATCGAAAGTATGCTCATCTGATTATACTCGTAATGAATCTACCATAAGGGAAAATAGGAAAAAATAGGAAAATCTACTATGTAAAATCGACACTTTATCAATAAAATATGTGCAACATAACGGAAACCGCAAATAGCAATCAATATGCATCCATGCCTCCCTGGTGTCGATTGTTTCGATCTAATGTCCAGCCAATGCGAGCTGTTGAAGCCCTATTCTTCGAAGAATTCAAACCTGGACTATCAATTGAGCTTTCAGACCCATTACTGATTTGTCTTCATGACAAACAAGTAGTCTTCACGCTCCATTCTCGACATGCAGCCGAGATATTGTGAATGACCACTGTCTACCTTTGCATGCACTGATGAAGGATGGAGAATTCACGGGTAACGTTTATGTCTGTTTCAACAGGAGCCATCTTTGATTTACGTGTGCGTATACATGCACATTGCAAAAGCGTGATATTTTGGATACTAGAGAAGGCAATGGTCATCGCATTTTCAGTGAGTCAAGTTAATTTTATGCATTTTATTTCAATGTGCTGGTGTTGTTCAACTAACTGCAGTGATGGCAAATTTCCCTTTATGCTCTGGGTATAAATGCCGCTTAAAAATAAAACAACAACCTTTTTACATTAAATAGGCTAGAATAATGGAAATCCAATTTTCATAACGTTGAGGTTCAATAATGATGTTGAGGCTCAATCATATTGCGGATATACATGCAACTTATATTCGTTAAAAATAGTTTAGCAATATGTCCCAATACGCATCCCTGATGAAACCTGAGTCCAGTCCTCGGTTGCCTTTCTCAATAGTGGTCGGTCCCACATCAGTAGTAAGAAAACGGCGAACACTCGACCGGCGCGCCCCCCCCCCTCTGGAACGGCAGAGTGTCGTGGTCGGCCGCCGTGGTGCTTCGGGTCTGAGTCCCCCCCCCTCTGGAACGACAGAGGTTGTAGTCTGTCGTGGTGTGCCGGCCAGGTGGGTCCACGTTCACAACATGTTCGCTGACGCCCCCCCCCCTCTGGAACGATAGAGTGTGAGACTCGGGTGAGTTGGTCCGACCGCCTGGTTGACGTGGGCGACCGTCTAGGTTGACGTGGGCGACCGCCAGGATTAGTCTTGAGGCTATAGTGTGTGATGTTTTTGGTGCAATCTGCTGAATGTTGGGTTGTAAAATGGGTTGTTTCGAGTGGAAGGAGTGGTCGGATGAGAAAACGGAGGTCGGATTCGTATTCAGCGTGAAATTCTGCATCGGTAGGGTGAGTTTCAAGGCAATCGGTGAGAAAAAATTTTCAACATTTTTCGAAAAACGACAGAGTTAGAATTTGGGACGTTTTGGTGTGTAGCGTCAAAACGAAGCATCGGATGAGAAAACGGAGGTCAGATTCGGATTCAGCGTGAAATTCTGCATCGCTATGGTGAGTTTCATGTCAATCGGAGAGAAAAAATTTTCGGCTGACGTCCCCCCCCTCTGGACAGCTTGCTTCGATTTTGGCTTCCAGTGGACGGATTTTGTCGTGCGATAGCTCGTTTAAAAGCTAAGAGTGAGACAAATTCAGTGAAAGAAACGGCTTGTTCCTATCTGTCTTCGTTCAAAAGTTAGAGCGGTTACAAGATTTTAGGTCGGAGCTCGCTCACCTGAAAAAATCCTAAGTGTCAGAGTGACTTTGTATGGGTAAAATTTTGAAAATTTTCCAAAGTGTGGAATTTCGACCTGGGACCGTCACCAAAACATTTTTCATCAAATTTAGAAATTTCACTGACGTCCCCCCCCCTCTGGACAGCTTGCTTCGATTTTGGCTTCCAGTGGACGGATTTTGTCGTGCGATAGCTCGTTTGAAAGCTAAGAGTGAGACAAATTCAGTGAAAGAAACGGCTTGTTCCTATCTGTCTTCGTTTAGATGTGAGACGCCATTTAAGATTTTGGGACATTGGCGAAAAACGACAGAGTTAGAATTTGGGACGTTTTGGGCTGTAGCACCAAAACGAAGGCTCGGATGGGTAAACGGAGGCCAGATTTGGAATCAGCTTGATGTTATTGTCCAATGAGGATCATCATCCAATGAGAATCAAGCATTTCTTTATAAATAGCGAGCCTTCCACAGTGAGAATCATTCCATCGTTGAATCACACGAGTGACGGACGCACATTTTCTCTCTCTCTCTCTAGTTCCCTGTTCTATTATCCAACTAAAATGGTAAGTCGCTACTTCCCTCCCTCTCCTCCCTTGAACGTAAACTTAATACAATCTTTTTTCATTTTCAGGCATCTACTCCATCTGCTGCACTAGTAGGACAAAATGGCGGTCAAACGTTACAAGGTTCGCTACGGTCAGATCATCTACAACTGAGGCCAGTGGAAGAAACATCCAAGGTACATAATCCTACACCGCTACAGCGTAAATTTAAACAAGCCTTGCGTTATGATGATCATAGCGTAGTACTCCAAACGGGAATGCTCCCTTCCACGGATGTCAAGATAATGCACAATCAGTATGGGGACTACATACTGATCCCCTTGAGTCCGTACATTCGCCACCAACTTGATATTATTGAGGAGTACGTGACATTAAATATGGACATTCCTACTCCTCTTGCTCAAGAGTGGAAGGCGAGAGATGACAAGGATACTCCCTATAGAAAGATTTGGGATGGTAATCACATTTGCCTACCGGTATCACATTGGTGTACTTACTATAAGAAGGATGGAGATCATTCAATACCCATCAGATGTGATGAGCTCGGAGAAGGTACTTGGGATATCCTTTTCAAAAGTGAATGGGCTATATTATGGTCGACACAAGGATAATAAAATAGCCTCTCTCTCCATGCATATGGAATCCATCCTATATATTCCAAAACCACCCAACGTGGACGACATAATTGATCAAATCCTTAACAGCAGTGGTACGAAGCGCAAGTCGGAGAAGAATGCTGCATCAAAACGCAAATCAAAGAAGGAGAATTACTAGTCCTTTCCTAACTCTACCCTATGACAATTCGCTTATGTGCTTTGAGTGTCGTAGACGTGGTCTTATTAGATACATTTTACTTCTTCGTTGCCATCATATCATTTGTGTATTTTGTCGTGAAAAGCATCGATGTAATTCTTCATTTTGTAATATGTTATAGAACGTTTCCTTAGATGTGTAAATTTCCGTTTTAGGCTTCTATCATCATTTTTATGGATTGTGAGGGTGAACCTGTACAGGAGCTCAGTGCTATTGCTATGAACAATTGGACATATCAGATTGTTAGTGTCTATCATCAACATGCCAACTGCGATCCCAATGTTGATCAATGGGCGAGAAAACACATTCATGGACTTAATCTGAAATATTTGCAAGACTATGGCTTTTCTTGTGAAAGTGCTCTTCTTATTGACTTTAAACGATGGTTAGCTGCTTTCAATGTTATACGCATCTTTTGTAATAATCCTAGTAAGGAGAGGAAAGTATTTCCCAATCTAATCATTGATGATATTTTGCTCCCACCTTGGGATAGTAGAGTGAATCAACATTATCATGAAGTCACGAAACGTTTTAAGGATTTGTCTGTTCCTATTTTGTCTGTTCGTTGTAGTAGCTACGTTCATAACCAATGCTTCTTTCCTCCTTACCTCAACACTGCCAAAGTCCTGTATGGTTATCATTGCTCGCTGTATGATAGTTATCAGCTGTATCTATTTTATCTCTTTCAAACCATTGATTTATAATGCATGCTTGTTACCGTTATTCAATAAATGTTACTATGAGAAGAGTTGTTGTTTTCATGCAATGGATGGGTTAGATAAAGGGCGATCATGTCTTTCTCAAACGACTGCGGAACATTACGTTTTCATAGGCAAAGTTTAAAAGGAGCTGTTCAAGATTATGTGATAAAATTTCATAAAGATGAGACCGACATCGAAGCAGTGGTCGATGATGCTAGCACTCTATTTCTAGAATTAATGAATACATTCTCTGATAGCATTATCATGGCGCGATTAGTTGCGAAAATTAAGTTTAGTCATTTTGGAAAGGAAGAGGTGGAAAGTCGCTCTTTCCATTTTGCTTCTTACACAATGGAGTGGTAGATCACCCCCAAGAATTTTTTAAAAGACATATGATAAAAATTGCTGAACGTCTTAACGCATTTAACCATCATGGTAGCAGTCTAGTGATTGAAGCGATTTCAGATATTCACATTCAACTTTCCATAAAGAAAAATTGAAAATGCAGTGGTACTTGATTGTGGCACAACTGGTTTTCGAGCTATGTCTGCTCACTCTCGAAGTATATTCCTTCTGTACATGCGTCTATTATTCAGAAAAGGCTAGCAAATTCATATCTTCAAGAAGACTTGCTATAGACATCAGTAACGGTGAAACTATGTGTTGCGATGTATGTAAGCGAAAGGATGGAAATGAAAAGCGCATCTTCAAGAGATGTAAGCATGCTTTTTGTCAACGCTGTTTCATACGTAATTGCATTCAACTTTGCCAATGTAACCACTGTGATATTGCTCATTTCGAGTGTCACTTATGTCGCAATAGTTAGTACCTATGCAAATGTGGTAAAGATAGGTTTTAGCAAAGACTAACACGGAAAATGGCGAAACGTAAAATGACGAAACGTAAAAGTCAAAAGTTTTCTTCAGCCATTCAAGCTCTCCGACGAATGAAAGCAAATCAGCGATACAATGCTATACGACATGCTAACGATAAATTCATTTGTGAAATTATTTCTCATGTGAGGAAGTTGAGGACGAAGAAATTAGCGCCAAAACAACGAAAGTTACTTAAGCGATATGCTACGAAATTGCGTTTCATCTCCAATCCTAAAGTCACCCTTCAAAGAAAGAGGAAAACTCTAACACAAAAGGGCGGTTTCCTTTCAGCAATACTTCCAATGATAGCTCCTGCCGTGGGCAACCTATTGGGTAATATCTTTGGCTCTAAGCGTTAATTATGCAAATGTTGAATCTCAAAGTAATAAAATGGATTTCAGACTTCAATGTGATAAAGTTCTGACTGTATCAGGTCCATCTCATGCAGGTAAAACTGTTTTCACGCTGAATTTATTGGATAAAAGAAGGGAGTTGTTTAAGGAACCTATCAATCGAGTGATTTGGTGTTATGGTATTTATCAACCGTCGCTGTTTCAGGAATTGCAAAGTCGCAACTTTATTCGACATGAAGGAATTATTCCAGTGGATAAACTTCAGTCTAATGATGTTGTTGTATTGGATGATTTATTAAAAGAAAGTAAGAATTCTAAAGATGTTACAGATATGTTCACTCGCGCAGCACACCATAAAAGGTGCTTTATCATCTATATCACACAAAATTTGTTTCCTGATGGAAAAGAAGCTCGTACACGAAACCTGAATACACACTATTATGCTATTTTCAAGAATCCGCGAGATAAAAGTCAATTTGAAATTTTAGCGCGACAAGTTGCACCCAGAGGATCAAAAGCCTTAATTGAAATTTTTCAAGCAGCTACTGAAAAACCATACGGTTACTTATTCATTGACTTTACGCAAGAGTGTCCGGAAGAATTTAGATTTCGAAGTGATATTTTGAAAACTCCCATGATTATCTACAAACTATGAGTTCTTATTCTCGCATGATTGTTATTCCTCAGGATGAATATGTACAATTGACTGCCATGCAGCAAGTAAAGCAACCTCTTGCAAATCAAATGTATAGGAAAGAAATAGATTATCAGCAAAATGTTCACATCAAAGATCCACATCGTGCTGTATTATTACAATCGGAAACTGTTGAGCAATTGAAAAACTTGAAGAATAAGATGCGTGACTCTGTATCGACTGCTACACCTTTAGCATCTCGCGCACATGCCATATCTCTTTTCAACAGTATTGAACCCCATCTCAATGTAAATGATAGAGGAGAAATCATTACAGATGAAAATAAAGTGATTGATGCTTCACGTTATGAAGACTTGATTCAGTATGCGACACGTAGAAAGCGCCGTCAGGGCTATGTTCCACCTGGTTGGTCATACTTTCTTAAACTATTGAAAAAGCATAATGTGCCAAAATTTGCTTTAAATAATGAGACATTGAAAGAACTTGATTCAACAGTGGCTACTACTCCAATGCTTCAGGCGATGAAAATGCCAACAAATTGGTTTAAGACGTCACCTGCTACATCCCCTCCCACACTCACTAAGCAAACAAGAGGACGAACTCGACGTAGATCTACATCGCCACTAAAACTGGTAAAAGGAAAACGTAAAACAGCTCCTCCTAGGAAATACATGTTCTCAGACTATTAATATGAAGCAGATGTGTTGCTTGCCATGTAATGAGCCGCCAGAGGTGAATGTCGTTGTCACTTGCACTTGCTGCGCCAGCTCTCATAATGAAACCCCTAAGCAATGTGAACACGATCGCAAAACCGCTAAAGCTAAATGCTGCAGTTGTTGTAAATGTAGAAAGGCAAGAAAACAAAAAGATGAGAAGGAGGAAAAAGAGTCAGCCGTCATCGACTGAACGTTTGAAGTCAATCTATTATGATGTAAAACATCCGGCAGGATTTGCATCTATCAAGAAATTATCAAAAGCGAGTGGTCTTCCACAATCACAAGTGAAACGATGGTTAAAGGGTCAGGCTACCTATACACTCCACAAACAAGCGAAAAAGAAGTACCGCACCCGCCATTATATTGTTCATGACATCGATGAACAGTGGCAAGCAGATTTGTGTGATGTTGCCTCCATTTCAAAACATAACTCGGGCAATAATTTTATTTTAACCGTCATTGATATTTTCTCGCGTTATGCGTGGGCTCAACCTTTAAAAACTAAAGAAGGGAAAGGAGTAGCAAAAGCATTCCAAACAATTTTTCGAGAAGGTCGCATTCCAAAAAGAATTCAGAGTGATCAAGGAAAAGAGTTTGAAAATCAGCATGTGACAAGATTATTTGAGAGGCATGACATTGAGTTGTTTAGTGTAAAGAGCGCTTATAAAGCTGCACTCGTTGAACGTTTTAATCGCACATTAAAAAATCGCTTGTGGCGACATTTTACTGCCAACTTGACACAAAATTGGACAAAGGTTCTACAAGATACACTCCATGCCTACAATCACTCTATCCATCGTTCTATTGGACTCAGACCAGTAGATGTAAATGCTGACAATGTAGATAAAGTGCGCGAATCATTCCAACGTAAACGCACTCATGTGAAAAGTGATGTGAAAATTGGTGATAAAGTTCGTATCTCAAAAGTGAAAAGTGTTTTTGCTAAAGGGTACCTCCCGAATTGGACAGAGGAGGTATTTACAGTATCAAGGATTAATCAAAAAGACTCTCCGACCACCTACAAGTTGAAAGATTACGATAATGAAGAAATTGAGGGTAGCTTTTACCGCGATGAGATTGAGGTAGTCACTGAAAGTGAAACATATTTGGTAGAGAAAATCATTCGATGTAAAAAACGGCAAGGTGAAGAATGGTGTCTTGTTAAATGGACTGGTTATCCTTCAAGTATGAACTCTTGGATGCGTCGTGCCGACATCTTTCATCTAAGTGATCGACAGTGATTCATGCAAAGTTGTAACTAACAATGTTTAGGGTTTGAGCTATGAATCCAACTGCCTCATTTTATTCACGACCCTCCTATGTAAGTGGTGGAGGACAAATTTACATCGGTGCTCGCCGCCAACGTGGAGGTAGCATACTTGGTGCACTGAAATCTGTTGTAGCACCTCTCATATCCAATGTCGGTAGATCTTTAAAACGAAATGTTTTAAGTAATGCCGTTGGCTTTGCTGGTGATGTTGCTAGTGATCTTTCCAGAGGTAGAAGTTTTAAGAGCAGTTTGTTGAATCGTGGGAAGGAACGCGGTTTAAAAACATTGAAGCAGACCATTGCTGGTGTTACTCAAGGAAAGAAATCACCTAAACGAATGAAAAAAGGAAGGAGGAAACATCGCGGAGCTGGTAAGGTGCGATCTTCAGTCAAAAGGCATTCACGCAAACGTCGCAGAGGCTCTAATCATTCATCAGGCGCTAAACGACGACGCTGCTATAACTTCTAATCATGGAGTGTAAAACTTCCGGTTTTTGTTTGTTCGATCAACAAGCCATACAGACAGATATTCTTAGTTCAAGTATTGTAGATTATCATCCTCGAACAGCTGAGAATGCTGGCCCCATTGAATTTGTTATTCCTGGTGGTAGTGATGACTACATAGATTTGAGTTATGCGATGCTTGATTTGAGGTTTAGAATTCAGCAAGCAGATGGAACTGCTATTGACGATGCACATAAAGTTGGACTGAACAATTTACCATTGACTACATTACTTCGTGATGTTTCTCTAACGATTGGAGAGCAGCAGGTGGAAGGTGGTCAAAGCGATTATCCCTATAAATCATATTTCAATCATGTATCACAGTTTCATCCAGCAGCACAAAAAAGTCATATGGAAGCCATGGGATGGTACAGAGATGAAGCAGGAAAATTTGATGTTGAAACAAACAGTGGCTTTGTAAAGCGATCTGCTATGATTAAAGATAGTAGAGTATGTCAGCTATATGGTCCGCTGAATTTAGACTTCTTTAGACAGTCAAAGTTTTTACTCTGTAATACCAGCATGCGACTCAAGCTGACATTGAATAAGCCTGAATTTGCGCTGAATGCATTTGCTAAAGTTGACAATTTTAGAATTCATGTGGAAGATATTGCACTTTACATTCGTCGAGTAGTACCGAATCCAAGTGTCATTAGAGGGCATGCTGAAGGTCTTAACCGCCAAAATGCCATTTACCCCGTTCAGCATACAAAGCTTCTCACCTTTACAATTCCGAAAGATCAAAAGAGTTTCATGAAAGATGGCCTCTTTCCATCGGAAGCACCGAAGCTCCTCATGGTGGCAATGGTTGAAAATGATGCATTTAATGGTAATATAAAGAAGAATCCTTTCAATTTTAAACACAATCAGTTAAGTGAAATTGCTTTACGTGTAAATGGTGTGAGTCATCCTGGTCCACCCTACAAACCAGATTTTGCTTCGGATCAATTTATGCGCAGTTATGTTGATTTTATGGATGTCTTTGGCTTTTACAATACGGATGACACCAACGGACTGACTATGAAAGAGTTTAAGAGTGGATATACTATTTATGCATTTGATTTGACTGCTGACAGCGATATTAGTGCACCCTATCGTCAAGCGAACGTGCCTCATAATATTCGTTTGGATTTGACGTTCAAAAGAACACTACCTGAGACGATCAATGTATTAATTTATGCAGTCTTCGATTCAAATATTGAAATTACAAAGTATCGTGACGTGATTCTTCAGTATAATCGTTAATGAGTTGGTTGACTGCTGACGATATTAAGACTAAAGTGCAGCGTAATGCAGACGAAGCGACGTTGAAAGCTTTCGATAATGTCTATTCACTCGATACCTTACCACCTGCAGTAAATCACTATCCCATCTTTATTGTGCTAAACACTCATTCACAGAATTTAGGCGGTGAGCATTGGAAAGCGATCTTTATTGGAGAAGACCGACGTGGTGAACTATTTGACTCTCTTGCTCAACCTCCAAATATACCAACACAGCAGTGGTTGAGAAAACATACGCGTCAATATCAGCGAAATGAACGCATACTACAACATCCACTTTCATCAACGTGTGGTGCTTTTGTACTGTACTTCATCTTAAAACGTTTACATGTATCTCGATTTGCATCTATTATTCAAAACTTTTCATGTAATCCATCCTCTAATGAAAAAATGATTTGTAAGTTCTATCATGATTTGAAATAAAAACATCATGTTGGAAAAAATTGTTTTTTATTTTACAATCCGCTGGGTACGTACATACTCAATGAGATAGTCTAGGATCACATTTGCTTGTACATGAGATTTTAGTCCAGTAATGATCACTTTACTATTATGAAAGATTGCCACATGCACAGGTAACCAACAACTAATGAGAGCTGCAGGAAAAAGTTCGGGTTCATAACACAAACTGTAACTGCTGGTACGAATCTTCAAAAATGATAGACTGTCACTCAATTGAGTAGAGATCACCATATTGTCCACAGTCAGATTCGACATCACACACCTCTTCATATCCCTCTTCCATATCCGACGTAGTAGTCTTTGTAGCTCTAAGCGCATTGACTGCGCCGATGAATGAGAAAGGGCGCCGAGAATCTGTACAGTCCCATTTGGGAAGAGTTGAAGATTCCGTGAATTGTTCATCTTCACCACTAATATTTGAGGACGGCCCAGGGTAATACTTGCTGTTTGGAAGCTGTTGGTGTAATGTTGTGAGATCGATTTTGGTGTAGAGTCTGAAGCGACGGAGAATGTTGACGATGGTGTAGCGATGGCGCTTCATGATGAAAGAATGAGTAAATTGAGCGATGTACCTTCCTTTTATACTTTTCCCAACTACCTTGATGAAATGTGAAGTTAGTATGAAGTTGGGAATGATAGAGTTGAATTCGCCGATTGTTGACGCGCAGCCAGATGCGATTTCCAATACGTGAATGTCTTTTCATATAGAAGTATTTCAAGTCCTTCATGATATGATGTAGAGATTGAAAATGACGATAAGATAAAGCAAACTCTCTTCTCACATTTCCAGTTGAATCTTTGAAATAGACGTTTCGATCATGATCCGTTTCAATACGTTGTAGGGAATCTAATTTCCAACTCATGATGTGTGGTAGTCATGTCTGATTAAGATTTGCATAGTAGGGCGATGAACTCACGACGAATAAATGTCATGATGGAGCGATGTATGTATCTTCTATACTTCTCCCAATTGTATTTGCGAAATGAGAAACAGTTTGCGGAATGAGAATGGTAGATTTGAATTTCATTTCTGTAATGTTGAAGCCAAACTTGATCACCCAAGGAGATGAATCTTAATGTTTCAAAATATTCCAAATCCCTCATGATATCATTGAGGTTGACAAATTGTCGCCATGTTAATGTAATTCCTCTTGATGTATGACCATGAGAATTTTTGAAATGTACGTTTCCATCACGATCAACTCTGATATATTGTAGAGAGTCCAAAATCCAAGTCTTCATGATGTTATGCAAAGTTGCAGATCAGCAATATAAAAATGTCGTTTTATCATATTTTGCTTAGCAATGCGGCTACAAAGAGATTTACTAGTAATCGAGCTGCACTCTTTTCTACTCCCATTGATCATGCACAACAGCTAAATGGAAATTGGGAAGTGGGTGTCACTCAACTTGTTTATAGCAACTGTGTCTATACTTTTGATCATGAGGTGATGACTATTAATATGAGGCGTACAGCTGCTTATCAATGTGAAAAGGGGTGCCGAGTATACATTCCACAGTGGCCAAAGAAAGATCTCTTATCATGTAAAAAGTTTATATATGATTTCTTGAATAAAGCGTGTAAACATATTGTCCAATTTACTCCGCACAATGATGATTATAATTATGTACATCATGTAGTTGAGAAAGATTGGATTGTTGGTTTAAGTCCAAGTTTAAGAAATGATTTAGGCTACCTCGCTAGCGCCTTAACAAGCTATGATAATTTTAACGTTAATTACCACATAAGTGGTCATAAACAGTTAATATATCGAGAGGAAGCTTATTATGTAGATCTTATTCCAAGAAATGAGAAGACGTTGGTGAAGAAGATTGTGATTAAGCCAAGAAAGACAAACATGACTCCTGAAACATTATTGAAGAAATTTAATTATCTCCTTCGAGTTGATGGCAAACAAGTGGCAACATTGACTTATATTAAATCATCTAATCATATTGCAATAAGCAAATTAAATGATGATGATCTAGTATTAGTTTGTTCAAAAGATTTTCATCAGTTCTTACGACATCGTTCTGCAGCTGTTCATGGAAAATCTGATATGCAACATTTACCATGTGAAAGGTCAAATCAATTTGATACAGAATGGTCCGTATCTTTATACAGAAAGTGTGTAGAGTTTTAGGTGGTATCTTACATGAAACAAGAGTGTTGATGCCTCGCATTATTACTTCGGTTAAATTGGTTGTAGATTATTTAAATGAAGTGATTAATGACCAACATATTTCATTTTCTGAAAAAGAAGGTACTTTGTCTCTCACTATAAGTGGAAAAGGTATTGAACTAATTATGGATAAAACTCTAATGGACATTTTGGGTTTTGATCAAAATATCTTTAAAAGTGGTACTGTAACCAAAGCTAGCGCAGACATGTCGCTATCGCGTCGTATTAACTATTTTCAGATATATTCCAATATTGGTGAAGATGTACGTGTGGGAGATGTTGAAGCTCCATTGCTAGCAATGATACCATACCAGCCAAAAAGCTGCAGTATTTTATCTGAGCATACTTTCAAGAAAGTGCATTATACAAAGCTGAAATCAAACTACATCCCACAAATTGATATTGCCATTTATGACGATGCTGGTGCGTTGATTCCTTTTCATAAAGATGCTGTGACAAGTATCACACTCCATTTCCGAATGAAGAGTTAATGCAAACGTATGCTAATATATTTTTCCAATGTGAATAATATGGAAAGTGAAAATAAGGACTCGTTTCTAATCTACTTGCCCAGTAATGCTTCTATGAATAAATTTCCCAAAAATAAACCATCAGACTATCGAGTAGAATTAAATCGGCCACTGCATTTAGAAGGTGAATGGCGTTTCTAGTATTTGCTATGATAGCAATATTCAGAATGTGAATGATTTGGAAGAAATGATATTGACTCCTCGCACCCATGATGGAATAACGATGAATAATGCATTTCAGTTCCCATACAATTTAACATCAGATGGAAAGTGGAACTATGAATGGATTCAGATAAAATCAGATTCTTATGAACCATTTGGGAATGAGAAAATTATTAAGGCATTCAACAGTGGTAATACTTCCATCATGAAGAATAAAAATCAGAAAGCTTATGAGTTTACTATCTATCATTGGAGTGGGAGACAGTTCCTCCGCTTTCATTCTTTTACTAAAGGTCTTACGCTGAGGTTGGATAATGAATTCTATCCACATCTTGGTTTTGGTCATGGACTACATCTAACGTCAATTGCTACTGCAAATGTTAAAAAAGTTTATTCAAATCGAATCAACAAATTTCATTATAGATTTAAAATATTTGATGAAGATGTTGTAGAATGCGAAGAACGCATCATTTTGAAAAAGCGTGGTGTTCAACCTTTATCACTTATTGAGTTAGTAAAACGATGGAATGAGACTGTGGGTAAGAAGTATGGAGAGAAAATTATGGCGAACAAAATAAGTTGGTTATTCAGAAATATAATGACAAACTTACAGTTTATTTCTCTCCAACCTTGCGTCATTTTGTAAGACATTATACACCTATTATTGGAAGCGGTGTGGTGTATGCTTCTCATGAATATCACACTAAAGCTGATTCAGTTAATGATGAATGGTGGGTGGACATCTATGGCGATCGCATCAAGAAAATTTACCAGTCTTATGAAGAATCTAAAGTTGCTATCAATATAATGCCGCGTCTATATCATACAGTTGAAAGCTTCATTCATGTAGTAAATCCTTATATACAACAGAAGTTGAAGCATGTGATGAAAAGTAAATATGATGTAAAGACACACACACCACATTTCGTTTTCAATTGAAAATCAACGCGTTGTTCTGAGACTGGGTGATGACATTCAATGTCAATTGAGTAAAAATTTGAAAAAACTCTTTGGTTTTTCAATGCTACAAACAGTGTTTGCTGCTGCGCATACGATTGGTATAGAAACACCAATGACACTTGATAAACATGAACAGCACCTTTACATTCAAAGTGATTTGATTCTACCTATTTCTGTTGGTGAGAAAAAAAGAATACATTTTACGTGATTTCATTCATGATAAAGACGCTTCATATGGAATAGTCGAGAAGATGTTTGAATCTATTTTCTATCATCCCGTCGTCAAACAAACTATACCCTCTATTGCTATCAAAATTACCAATGGTTTACAAGAGTGCATTCACGTGAAAGATACTAAATCCCTCATAACGTTAGTGTTTCGGAAAACAAAGTGAAGTCTTTATACAACATTTATTGAAATATGTACATGAATGTGAAGCAATAGACTTTATACAACATCCACTGAAAATATATACATGAGCGCACTTCAATAAACATTGCTATATACAAAAAGTCTTTTTACTTCGTGAAGGGTGGAAATATACAGGGGTAGGAAAAATGTCTTTCAGTGGAAAAGTCATCACATGGGGAATGTACAGATGTGGACACATATTCACAAGGAAAAAACAATCTCATGCGATACATAAAACAACAATGTTTATCTACAGAAATCAACATCAAAATACTAAGTTAAGGATGATTATGCTAAGACGTCTCCTGAATGTGGTAGTGTGAGTTTAATTCTTTTGGGTGGTGGTATGTTTGTGTCAGGATGTCCATGTGGAAGAGATATGATTGTGTTCTAGCCAGCACCTCTATCCTCCCATGCTGAAAGCGCCCGTTTCCTCCTAAAAGTATGAGTTTTGATCTCATGCGACTTAGATTTTAAGATTGTCATATTGACAAACGTTATATTTTTATTTATATAGGCTTTCCTGAAATTCTTATGTTTCATGTTAGAGACCAATGATCTTGATATGCCTTTAGCACGCTTAATACTATCGTCGCTATCCTTTAATTTCATACTGTACATTTTTGGACGGAGGAGAATCATTTCATCTATTTCCTTCCCTGCTGTCTCATCCTTAAAGCAGCCAAGTTTTGCCTTATTTTTTGATGGAGTAGAGTGGGTGATCAGTAGGATAATTTGATGTATCAAAATATCTTTCTAAAGATTTTCCTACTTCATTGAAATTTAAATCTTTTTGAGTGGTAATACCTAAGAAGAAACTATCTGTATCACCACCCAACAAACGAACCCCTTTACGAGAGGACATGGTTTTAGTATTTTATAAAAGAGTTGGTACATTTCAAGCTTAGAGTAATCTAGTACAGCTTGACCAATATATAGATGGGCTTGCACAACTCAACTTCAGATTTTATCATTTTAACACCTATAATGCCCTCATCGATAATGTCTCTATCGATGAATAGAGGTGATGAGGTCAATTTTGATAAATTTTGTAACATCATTGACTAGTTTATAGTTTACACGTTTTCTAACATCCTCCATCGTCTTACCAAATAGACTGTTGTTCTTATACTTATAAAAATCTTTTTCAAAATTATTTTGGGCTAGTGCACGTTTCTGGCTGTTACTATCTATGTAGGGTTTGAGGAAGGCTTTCTGTCTAAATTTAATAATGCGGTGAACTCTTTTTAAAATCATGCCCATTTCTAAATAAAATTTTAAAGATGCTAAAGTGGACTAGATAGTTTTCTCTTTATCTATATTGAGTGAGCAAAAGTTTGCGGCAAGGCTTATACTTGGGGTTGTCCCACATGATTCTAAATCTTTATGAAATTGTTTCATAAAGTCGGAAATCATATTTTACTCACTTCACCTGATTCGGGTGCGAGTGGAAAATCTACGGTTTTATGTTTAATATTATTTGGATAGATTAGATCTATCTCAAAATAATATCCCCAATCTCCTTCATCTGGAATTGCTAGTATGTTAGAAGGGTTGGAGAGATGCTGAATTTCACTATCATCTAACCAGCTAAACTCAGAGTGAGGTGAGTGGTTTGGATAATGAACTACCATACAAATTATTTTGGTCATAATACTTAAGATGGATATGATCATTTACCTACTCTTTCAGATTTTAACCTATGTTTATTTACAAATGTGAGACCACCGCGAATTCCTCGCTCAAATAAATTATACATCTCTGGATCTTGTAAGAGATGAATGGTCTCACCAGTCATTTTAAAAGCAGACTTAAATGACATGGCTGGTAGACTGACAAAGTGGACGGGATCTAACTTATCTTCTTCTAATGCCACTCGTCGAAACAAAAAACACCACTAAAAAAAAAACAAAATAAACACCAAAGCAAAAAAAAAAAAAAAAACATATCACAACAAAATAACAACCAAACAAGAACAAAAAAAACAACACAAACCAACAACACCACCAACACCCAACCCAACACACCCACACACCCCACCACAACACCACCCCCCCCCCCCCCCACCCCACCACCCCCACCCACCCACCCCCCCCCCCCACCCCCCCCCCCCCCCCCCCCCCCCCCCCCCCCCCCCCCCCCCCACCCCCCCCCCCCCCCCCCCCCCCCCACCCCCCCCCCCCCCCCCCCCCCCCCCACCCCCCCCCCCCCCCCCCCCCCCCCCCCCCCCCCCCACCCCCCCCCCCCCCCCCCCCACCCCCCCCCCCCCCCCCCCCCCCCCCCCCCCCCCCCCCCCCCACCCCCCCCCCCACCCCCCCCCCCCCCCCCCCCCCACCCCCCCACCCCCCCCCCCCCCCCCCCCCCCCCCCCCCCACCCCCCACCCCCCCCCCCCCCCCCCCCCCCCCACCCCCCCCCCACCCCCCCCACCCCCACCCCCCCCCCCCTACCCCCCCCCCCCCCCCCCCCCTCCCCCCCCGCCCCCTCCCCCTCCCCCCCCCCCCCCCCCCCCCCTCCCCCCCCCCCTCCACACCCCTCACCTCCCCGCCCCCACCCCCTCCCCCCACCCCCCCCCCCCGCCCCCCCCGCCCCCCACCCCCCCCCCCCCCCCCCCCCACCCACCCCACCCCCATCCCCCGCCCCCCCCCCCCCCCCCCCCCCCCATCCCCAACCCCTCCCCTCCCCCCCCCCCTCCCCACCCCCACCCCACCCCCCCACCCCCCACCCCCCCCACCCCCCCCCCCTCTCCCCCCCCCCCCTCCCACCCCCCCCCCTCACCACCCCCCTCCCCCCCCCCCCCCCCCCCCCCCCCCCCCCCCCCCCACCCCACCCCACCCCCCCCCCCGCCCCTCCCCCCCTCACCGATCACACCCCCCCCCCCCCCACCCCACCTTACTCACCGCCAACAACCCCCCCATAAGGCGCACACCAATCTTCCCTTCATCTATGAGCGCCATCCAGCTACTGTCCTAAATCCATCCCGCCACCCGTTTCCAACTATGCTACAGGTCGAAAGCGCAGATAGTGCGTAAACAAACAGTGAAACCAATCAGCTGGATCCTATCTGTCTTACCGTTCAGAGAAATACGTTCATACGGTTCATAATGTGAGAAGCCATTCAAAAGATTTGGTAAGTGACAGAGCGAATTTGGGATGTTTTAGGCTGTAGAGCCAAAACGAAGCATCGGATGGGAAAACGGAGGGCAGATTCGGATTCAGCGTCAAATTCTGCATCGGTATGGTGAATTTGAAAGCCAACGGAGAGAAAAAATTTTGCGGGCGTGCCCCCACCTCGCCAGCGTTGGTTCCAACTTTGGTTCTAGAGATCGTAGAAAGTCGTGCAATAGCTCGTTTGAAAGCTAACAGTGAGACCAATTCAGTGGAAGAAACGGCTTGTCCATATCTGCCTTCGTTTAGATGTGAGACGCCATTGAAAATTTTGGAATTTGGCGAAAAAAACGACAGAGATAACGGCGAATTTGGGATGTTTTAGGCTGTAGAGCCAAAACGAAGCATCGGATGGGAAAACGGAGGGCAGATTCGGATTCAGCGTCAAATTCTGCAACGGTATGGGGTGAATTTCGCGAAAGCCATCGAAAGAGAAAAAATATTTGCGGGGCGCGGGGCGCCCCCACCACCTGGTTCAACCTGCCCACCAGTTGGTATCCAACTAACTTTGGTTCTAAGAGAAGATCGTATAAAGTCGTGCAATAAGCTCGTTTGAAAAGCTAAAATGAGACCAAATCACAGTGGAAGATTTAAATATTCGGCTTGTGTCCCTATCTGCCTTCGTTAGGCGGGGGGGATGTGAGACGCGGCCATTGAAAAATTTTTGAATATGGGGCGACAAAAAAACGAGAGTAAAACCCCATTTAACAAAATTAAAAAAAAACAAACAAACAACACGGCGAATTGGATGTTTTAGAAGGATGTAGAGGAGAGGGCCAAAACGAAGCATCGGATGGGGAAAACGGAGGGGCTCAGATTTCGGATTCACATCGCGCGTCAATTCTGCAGCAACGTATGGTGAATTTGAAAGCCAAAATCGGAGAGTAAAACATATGGCGCGGGGCGTTTTGCCCTCACCACCCCCTCAACCTGCTGGCCAAGCGTTTGGTTCCAACTTTGGTTCTGGTTCTTAGAGATCGTAGAAAAGTCGTGCAATAAGCTCGTTTGATGAAAAAAAAGAGAGAAAAAGCTAAAATGAGAAACAATTTCAGATTCATCAGAGTGGAAGAAAAAAAAAACGGCTTGTCCTTAACTAACTTGATCAGCCCTCTTCTTCTTAAGAGATGTGAGACGGGGGCGACGGCGAAGCCATTTGAAAATTTTGGAATTTGTGTGGCGAAAAAAAAAAAAAACAAGAAAAACGAGATTAAAAAAAAATTATTTCAAATAAAAAAAAAAAACTAACCTCAAACCAACCATACCCAAAAAAACAAAACGCCCGAATTTAAAAAAAACAAAAAAAAAAAAAAAAAAAAAATTAACCAAACAAATTAAATTAAAACGAACGTTAAACAAAAACAAAAAAACGGCGGCGAATTTTGGGATGTTTTTAAAATGGTTATAGGGAGCCAAAACGAAAAACGACGAAGCATCGGATTCGTATGGGGAAAACGGGAGGGGGCAGATAATTACGGATTCAAGAGCGAAATCAGAGTCAAACACAAAAGTCCAGAGTAACGTCAAATTCTGTCTGCATCGGTAAGGGTGAAATTTGAAAAGCCACGGAAGGAAAAAATTTTGGCGGCGGGGGGGCGTCGGGCGTTTTGATGCCCCCCACCCCCTGGCCACCACGTTGGTTCCAACTTTGGGGTTCTAGAGATCGTAAGAAAAGTCGGGATTTTGGTTGCAAAATACCTCGTTTTGAGAAAAAAAGCTAAAAAGAACAAAGTGAGACCAATTCAGTGGAAGAAACGGCTTGTCCATATCTGCCTTCGTTTAGATGTGAGACGCCATTGAAATATTGGAATTTGGCGAAAAAAACGACAGAGTTAACGGCGAATTTGGGATGTTTTAGGCTGTAGAGCCAAAACGAAGCATCGGACGGGAAAACGGAGGGCAGATTCGGATTCAGCGTCAAATTCTGCATCGGTATGGTGAATTTGAAAGCCATCGGAGAGAAAAAATTTTGCGGCCGTGCCCCCACCTCGCCAGCGTTGGTTCCAACTTTGGTTCTAGAGATCGTAGAAAGTCGTGCAATAGCTCGTTTGAAAGCTAAAAGTGAGACCTATTCAATGGAAGACACGGCTTGTCCATATCTGCCTTCGGTTAGATGTGAGACGCCATTGAAAATTTTGGAATTTGGCGAAAAAAACGACAGAGTTAACGGCGAATTTGGGATGTTTTAGGCTGTAGAGCCAAAACGAAGCATCGGATGGGAAAACGGAGGGCAGATTCGGATTCAGCGTCAAATTCTGCATGGGTATGGTGAATTTGAAAGCCAGAAAAAATATTTTGCGGCGATGCACGTCGCCAGCTGGTCCACTATGGTTCTAAATCTTAGAAAGTCGTGCAAGAGCTCGTTTGAAAGTCTGTAAGACCAATTCAATGGAAGAACTGCTTTTCCATATCTCCTTCGATTCCCTGTTCACATCTCTGCATCGGTATGGTGAATTTGAAAGCCATCGGAGAGAAAAAATTTTGCGGGCGTGCCCCCACCTCGCCAGCGTTGGTTCCAACTTTGGTTCTAGAGATCGTAGAAAGTCGTGCAATAGCTCGTTTGAGAGCTAAAAGTGAGACCAATTCAGTGGCAGAAACGGCTTGTCTATGTATGCCTTCGTTTAGATGTGGGACGCCATTGAAAATTTTGGAATTTGGCGAAAAAAACGACAGAGTTAACGGCGAATTTGGGATGTTTTAGGCTGTAGAGCCAAAACGAAGCATCGGATGGGAAAACGGAGGGCAGATTCGGATTCAGCGTCAAATTCTGCATCGGTATGGTGAATTCGAAAGCCATCGAAGAGAAAAAATTTTGCGGGCGCGCCCCCACCTGGCCACCGTTGGTTCCAACTTTGGTTTTAGAGATCGTAGAAAGTCGTGCAATAGCTCGTTTGAAAGCTAAAAGTGAGACCAATTCAGTGGAAGAAACGGCTTGTCCATATCTGCCTTCGTTTAGATGTGAGACGCAATTGAAAATTTTGGAATTGGGCGAAAAAAACGACAGAGTTAACGGCGAATTTGGGATGTTTTATGCTGTAGATGCACTACCCCAAAACGAAGCAATCGATGGAAAACGGAGGGCCAGATTCTCGGATTCAGCGTCAAATTCTGCATCGGTTGTTATGGTGAATTTGAAAGCCACTCGGAGAGAAAAAATTTTGCGGGGCGGGGCGTGCCCCCACCTCGCCAGCGTTGGTTCCAACATTGGTTCTAGAGATCGTAGGGAGTAAGATTCGTTGCAATAGCTCGTTTTGAAAGCTAAAAGTGAGACCAATACAGTAGAAGACGACGGCTTGTCCATATCCTTCTGGCCTTCGTTTAGATGTGAGACGCCATCCATGAAAATTTTTTGGAATTTGGCGAAAAAAACGACAGAGTTAACGGCGAATTTGGGACGTTTTAGGCTGTAGAGCCAAAACGAAGCATCGGATGGGAAAACGGAGGGCAGATTCGGATTCAGCGTCAAATTCTGCATCGGTATGGTGAATTTGAAAGCCATCGGAGAGAAAAAATTATGCGGGCGTGACCCCACCTCGACAGCGTTGGTTCCAACTTTGGTTCTAGAGATCGTAGAAAGTCGTGCAATAGCTCGTTTGAAAGCTAAATAGTTAACGAGACAACAATTCAGTGGCAGAGAAACGGCCCTCTTGTCCATCATCATGCCTTCGTTTAGCATTAAACGTGAAGACGCAATTGAAAATTTTGGAATTTGGCAAAATAACGACAGAGTTAACGGCGAATTTGGGATGTTTTTGGCTGTAGAGCCAAAACGAAGCATCGGATGGGAAAACGGAGGGCAGATTCGGATTCAGCGTCAAATTCTGCATCGGTATGGTGAATTTGAAAGCCATCGGAGAGAAAAAATTCTGCGGGCGTGACCCCACCTCGACAGCGTTGGTTCCAACTTTGGTTCTAGAGATCGTAGAAAGTCGTGCAATAGCTCGTTTGAAAGCTAACAGTGAGACCAATTCAGTGGAAGAAACGGCTTGTCCATATCTGCCTTCGTTTTTAGTAGATGTGAGACGGCCGACCAATTTGAAAATTTTGGATAATTTGCGCGAAAAAAACGACAGATGGGTAGGGTTTAACGGCGCGAATTTGGGATTGATGTTTTAGGCTGATTTAGAG